>JASGXE010007501.1:0-19200 GCA_030068105.1 Sinentomon sp. SZTP_YWyxl | reverse complement strand
AAATTTCCAGGAGCGAATTCCGGAAGCTGACCGGCTGGCCGAGTGGATAAAGCGTCCGCTCGTACAAAATCGATGTTCTCCATTTGTTGGTATGGGTTCGAATCTCACCCATGTCAAAAATATAAAAAAAATCCTTACAAAAGAAAGTAGGCTAACCAGAGGCATATTGGGCGAACACTGAGCACGGGACAACACTGAGGACATATTGTGTTTGTGGACGGGTCAGGTCAGGTTCTGTTAGCTTTAGTCACGTTTCAATCAACTGAAGTGCGTGATTGGTCAGAAAATTGCGCATGACGTAGGACTGGGTTGGGAATCCGCAGTGTTTAACAAATTCGCGTACCGGAATTGGCACCGTGTCCGCAAGACCATATGGGGGCTCATTCGCGGTTGAATGAAAAAAACACACATCCAACAGCGATTGTTTTCACTTTTTCTGATTTGAACGTGAACTCACAGCAGAAACGCGCTGTGATTGACAAAAATAAACAAAACATAGGTATTTATTACCGACATTATTGGGAATCACGTGTTAATATAACCAACACTGTCGGGACGGAAAACACTGGTGGGTCTTTAATAAGTCCAATTAGTGTGTCGACACCAGAACAAAGGCAAACACTGCTTGCAGCCAGTCGAACGGTTTCAGAGCAGTTTTTATAAAGCGGGTTGCATTACTACATTGTTTATTTATGTAGGTTTTCCAAATTTGGTCACTTCAGATGGCAAAGCTCATTTGCTGCGCGTAAATGCTGTTATCACATCGTCACTCTGTTTATCATATAGGTAAAGGTAGTTGAGCTTAGGGTACCGTGTGTGCCAGTAGATGCTGTCATTAGCCTTGCTGGTTGCTAACACCTAGAACAAGTGAGAAAAAGCAAGTGCTTGGTGGCAGACATTTACACAGAAAGCTTTCTTCCGGAAAAAACGTCGGTGGCCGCGCTATGACTTTCAAGGCTCTGTAACACAACCATCTTCAGTGAAATAACTTGGAAATAACGACAACCCAGAAACAGCGCACCCTGTCTTTGATTCACAACGACAGGACAACTGTGTTTTGCCAATAAAACAGATTCAATTCAATTTGTAATGTCCAAAATTGAACGTCCATGACAAATTAACAAATCCTGCGTCCACAGAGCCCAGTAATTTCAAGTATAACTAACCTACGTCCACAGATCCGAGGTTCTTTGCTGTGGGGAGTTGCGGAAAGGATAGGCATATATTGGTGAGGGTCAGTATTTCCTCCCAGATTCTCTCTACGCATCCAGGGCAAATGTTGCCTGAACACGAATGCGCCGTGCTACACAGGTGCCGTGGGCGTTGATTTTTTATCAAGTCCCCATAGTGTATCGGTTCAACATACACCTAAGAATAAACATAATCTTACTCGTAAAGTGATCGCCATTTTCAAAGTGCAAGGAATCAATGGCAAGGCTTACCAACTGTACGAGAGTGAGGTATTGCTTCCACCAGAGGTATTTCTGATATCTTGGACCAAGCGACGCCATAAAGTAATAAAAGTACATGATGACGTGAACAAATGAGTTGATGAATGGCACGAAGGACAGATGGCTTGCTGAAAGAGAAACAAAGGTTTGGGACTTATTTGGTTTCAAAAATGAGATTTGGACTGATTACAACTTTTCGGTTTGGATTTCTCATATACCAAAGCGAATCAAAAGATCAAAAACTGTCACGAAACGTGCTCCGATTTCCAGCATTTGTCCCACAGTGAATTGGAATTACCTGAAATGAGAGTTCACAAATTGGCTAGACCTTATAGATTTCCAGGCCTGCATCTGTGAATTGGGGTAAAGAGCGCATTTTGACACTTCTTGTTTTGTCTTTAGCATACGAATTTTTCGGAGCTTATCAAAAGTCTTCCAACATTGACGATATTTTAAAGTACTATGGTTAACAAAGGGGCCATCTAATTTCAGCTGGGCTTGGTGCAACTTCACGTCCCACACAGTGTAATGATGGTTTGCGGCGCATGCTGCCATTGATTCTAAATGGCGCCTGCGTTAATCATGTATTCCTATGTTCGAAGACTTTTGATGAGTTGTGTATGAGGACCGTCTTCAAAAATGGGAGATGATAAATTCAGGCCTTCTAATGAAATTGGTTACAGTGTAACCTTATTTTATAAAAGTAGGGCCCAAAGGGCCCTTCAGATCATTTTCTGTATCTCGTGTCCACCGTGATAAAGGTTACCGGTGTCTTATGTTCGTTTTATTGCTGATGAAATTTGATACCAGGTGAGTTAGGAAGCCAAAACAGAATAATTTTCGGTGCTTTAACACCCTGTTTTATGCTTTAAGAGCCTAGAATAGTTCAATGGAAGCATCAGGTAATGCGTCTGCCTCATCAGGAAAGCTCACAAAAAATCACGTGCACCTTCCATCGGAAGAACTTGTGAGAATGAGAGCGTAAGGCACAGAACCGAGAGATGAGTGCCACCAGAAGAAAATCTGAAAACAACACAGAAATCTGTAGGCCCAGGAGTGTCTGGTATAGCATCGCCATCCAGAGGGATGGATATTAAATTATGCAAACGTAGAATTACGCCGAACAATTTCCTCTACAAAAGACAGTGTCGCAATAACAAGCAGCAGCAATGTCTATGGTCAGATATTCACCTTTACTTGCGAAATTATATCATGTAACGTAATTTGAGCATCCTTTCTAACTGTGAACTGCAGTATTTCACAAAAAACTGCCAAAATACCGTGTTTTTCCCACCACAAAAAGTCGTTGACTGAGGAATTCGTGAAAATAAATTGCTTCCATGAGCATATTTTTAGTTCCCTTCTCATATAAGTGGAGGGGTGGAGAGACGAAAATTTGCTTCATGGAACAAAAATAATTGACACCTCACTCGATAGCCCCACGGTGAACAATTTTTCCAAAGGTTCGTGTTCTGATGTGGATGTTGATTCTCTCTCTTATGTGCTACGGTAAAAAATATAATTGGCTTACGCCGAAGTCCACAAAACGTAAAATTATGCTAAATTAACATTGCATTTGGCTAGAAAATCATTTTGAAGTAGAAAACTTCATAATCACTGAATGAAAGGTTCATGCAACTTGCATACCCGGCAAGTTCCTGAGAAAACCCCAAGATATGAAATACATGCCGACGTGGTGAATGCAGTGAAGAAGTGAAACATTCTCTGCCTTCTTCGTCATCACGAAAAACACCTAAAGGAAAAGCCGATGTATAGGGTCTTTCTGAAATTGTTGGCCATACTTCGTTTTCGGCATAGTGGTGCCATTCTGAACAAAAAATGTAGAGTGACTTTTTGTCGTCTGATGACTTCTGGGGGTACTCAACGAAAATAAAACATGGGCCCATACACTGTCATTCTAGGCATCACAGTTAGGTAACGAAAACCAACTTTAAAACAAATAGCAAAACCAAACAAATGCTAAACAATACATGCAGGGACGGTAAAGTATGCGCTCTCTACTCTCCCTGCATGTATTGTTGAGCATTTGTTTTGTTTTACTGTTTGATTTACAGTCGGTTTTGGTTACCTAACTGTGATGCCTAGAATGGCAGCGTATAGGCCCATGTCTTATTTTCGTTGAGTTCCCACAGAAGTCATCGGACGACAAAAGTCACTCTATATTCTTTGTAATGAATGGAACCACAATGCCGAAAACGAAGTATGGCCAACCATTTGTGAAACAGCCTGTAGAAAGAAATGCAAAACAGGACAAATGATATCCATGCAAAAATTGTGTCTCATAATCTAAATGCATGGTTTTGTCAATCAATTAACACATACTGCTAAGCTTTGTCGAGCTTAAACCAGCCACCACTATTTATAACTTTTATAAATGCTTTAAAAATAATTTTTATTTTGTACTAATTATTTTTGTACTAATTTGTAGAATAATTTTGTACTTTTTCTTTTTTTTTAGCTCTAACTCTTTCTGCTCGGTGTATACCTACACAACCTGCCATCCGCTAAAAAACATGAACCGCCACGCTGCCCCGAACATATTGCCATGTGTTCGCCTACTGATCAGACTTCCGCATACCATGCGGGTCCATCTGTGGATTTATGTTTTTCGCGTTGTACGTTCGTATTGTTTTTTGTGTGGATATTTCACTTCTTGGACGGTTTTATTGAAACAAAAAAAGAACAAATATGCAGTTTTGCAAAAATTTGGACAGACGGGATTCGATCCCATAAAGCCAATTCTAGCAGGATTCTGAATTCCAACCCCAAGGAACTTAAACAGAGAGTTCTTTGCCAGATTGCGCCTCGTTCTTCTGGCTCATTGTCTCAATTATGCTACACTATTGGTTCCTCAAGAAATGGCGCCATCATATTTTTTACCTTGATTTTTTTTAATTTGTGCTATGAAGATATAAATCTGACAACCTTGTGATGTCCATGACTTTGTTGGTGTCATCGAAGAGGTTTTACTCTGCTGGCACTTGATGCCGAGATGAGCATCAATAGCGTTTGCCTATGTTTACAAAAAAGGAACGGGAGAGAGAAATGGGATTCGATCATGGAGACCCATCCATCTGTTGGATGACTGCTGCTCGCGGAATGACGCAATTAGCGACCGCTGATCTGCATACCTAAAATCTTTACATTAAGATCACTGTCGTGAGCCTAGTGTTTCACAGTCTAAATTTTATTTGGCATCTGTTTGCTCCAAATTCATATTCCCTGAAAGATGGTTTTTCTGAAAAAAAAAATGAAATTCGGTGCAGAAAGAGAAGACTGCAGCTCGCACAATTTCTTCTAGAGAAGAGTCTCGTAACATAAAGGGTGGTATTTTACGTACGTGATCAAATTTTTTTATTAAAATACTTTGCGAGAAGTTATGCTACAACTAATGACATAGAGGAAGAAAGTTCTGCGAGAACTAATTATTGATGTAAAATTGCGATAGCAAAATTGTTGATGAAAATAGAATAAAGGGTGATATTTTCCGTACGTGATCAAATTTTTATTTGATTAAAATATTTTGCGAGAAGTTATGCTACAACTAATGTCATAGAGAAAGAAAGTTCTGCGAGAACTAATTATTGATGTAAAATTGCGAAGTGTTCAGAGAACTGAATAAAACTCACAGTGTCCAAGAAGTCAACTGCTTTGTTGAGGTGATACATGTGTAGGAAATGAATCATCTAAATAAATAAATAAAAATAAATAAATAAATAAATAAGAAAGCTTCATGTTGACTAACCACTGGATTATAATCTGAGGCGCCTACGAAGAAAGCAGTTACACTTTGCATATGGATGGAATCAATAACGTTAACGATTTACGAGGATATAAAAATCCAGTTCTTAGCTTATTCCACTGAAGACTTCCGGATGCGATGATATCTCTCATTTGTGTGGGAAGAAAACAGACCATGTCGCTGCAGCACTCAAATCAATTGAAAGTTGGTGTTGGACAGCAGTATGCAGCCAGGAGAACTTGTCAGTTTCCATCAAATCCCATGAATTTTCCATAAAGACCATTCTTCCTATTAATATCAGACCACTTTCCATGGCCTTGCGTGCGCCAACAGGCAGTTTCCAGTCATTAAAATTACGAAGCGTGCAAGCTCTATCAGTTTATTGTGAATGTCTCTACCCATGAAGCGACAGATCTGTTAGTTTATTGCGAAGTGTTAGTTTATTATGGACAGATCTGTTAGTTTATTACCTGCGATCATTTTGAAGGCAAGAAAATATCCCTAATTTACGTAGAGACCACAAATATGCTGCCCATTCGAAGTTGCTTCGAAGTACGCTGTCCGTGGGATCTAAGTCAGTGTTACCGATTTAATAACCTATGAATTAGAAGCTCTAAGCTTCCTGTGAACAGCTTAAGTATTTCTAATACAAGCGGCTGAATTCTACTTTCAAAAGGGGCCCATATCCGAAATTCCACATCCCTCTAATTCGCCAAAAAACAAATATATAGGTATTTTATTCGGGAAGCAAGAAAATGAAATCAGAATCAGCCAACATTCTCTATTGAAAAAACACTGTGTCATCTGAGTTGGCCTCAACGTTATTTTGGCACTCCACAAAATGTTGCCGAATGTCAATTGACATGCATTCGTGGCTATTTGTTCTTGTAACTTTGTAAACAGATGGAAACACATGTTTTCTATAATTTACCCTAAATTATGGGGATATAACAAAAAGCGTTTATCTGTGCAATTTCAAATGAATTCATGGTCTAACCCATTCAAATTTGGCCGTTCCCTAATTTTGTCACTAAGCCAATGTCAACGAAAATGCGGATGTACACAGATTTTTTGTTACAAGTCCAATGGCAGAAAGAAAATTCCTGATGTGATGGGTTTAAGACGCAGTTTCAGATGCATAGTTTTTTTTCATCAGTCATCCGATGCAAGTATAAGCAAGTCAAAACTCAATTTAAGAACTTGTATCTGGCGTCGTTGACTTTTTCGGGCTTATTTCTGGGATTAAGCCTACACTAATAGTCACATCACATTCAAATTGAATAGTCTTGAAAAAAGAAACTTTCTGACGTCTGACATTGCTGGCACAATTGTTTGACACATGAACCCATGGCAGTTGTTATTTCATGTCGAGTGAGTTGGGAAAACGGTCACTGGTCGAGTTAAAAGGAAATCGAAATGTGTCGAAAAAGTTGTCTATAAGTGTCTCACTGGTGGGACAAGATTTTTGACACACTTTCCCGCCTTTACATGTCAAGTGAGTTGGAAATGTGTGTCACTGGTGGGACAAAAATAGTTGATCTAACATGTCACCCGACATAGTTTTTTCTTTCTGTGATACACAATAATAAGTGAACGAATCGCTATGCATTCCACTCGTTGTCCACAGCATTTCACACATTCGAAAGATCCCAGGCAAAATCAAAGTCGGAAGAAAGACACCACTTTGAACCACGAAGGAAAAGAAATGTTTGTTGACATTTAAATTGAATCTCTATCCATGAGTTCATTCACCTGTTTACGATAGTGTTGCTCATAAAATATTTGGAAAATGTATACGTCTAAAGCTACCGGCAATATTTTGCGATATTGCAATACCTTGAAACCAGAACGCTCCTCTGCAAACTGTAGAAGCAAGACTGCAAATGTGTAACAGATGAAAAAGGTAAATACAAGGATACCTGCGAATAATTCGTTTTCGGACCTCGATGCTTAGTTTCGGTTGATCTTGTGAGGGTTCTTATTGTTCTACTACCATGACAGGGAAATTAGGGTGAGCTGAAAGCCACATCTTAAGTATCTAATGGTTAGGGTAGGAGCTTAAATGACAGATGGATTTGAAGAGCTCACAATAAGCTCCAACGTTGCCATGCTGCATGCTGCTATCTCGGAAAGCCTGAATCTTTCGCTAAGCTCATTGCCTGCTGCCTAACTGCTTTCGCCGGATACTAATCCAGTTGCTTGTTTCGAGCTTCTTTCAGCAACAAAGTGAAGACGACTACTACAGAGAAGAAGCTTCGTCTATCGTCGAGACTGGCCAGTCGAAACCACAATCAGGAAGAGTTGAAGAGGTGAGCAATTTCGTTCGTCAATTCATCTTCTGTCGCCTATACTGTGACCACTGGGGAAAGGACCCTGCAATCTATGGATAAAATCATTTATTAGTAGCGCATCAGAAATAATTATTCGCGCTTATCGATGAATCAATGCGTGTCATAACCAAATGCAGTTACTTCCCTTCCTGGAATGCAGTTACTCTCCCTTCCTGTTAAGCTTGTGATCGTGTCGCAGAGGCTGCTTTTGCTGAAAGAGATTGATATTCTGAACAGCTCGCAAAATCTAACCATCTTTATCCTGGCATTCGAAGATAAATCCAAATCTTCACAGAAAAAATGTGCTTCGCCGAGCCATCCAGCGTCCAAACCCTGGTTTTGAAAATACAACAAAATCGCCAATGCAGTACAAAAACGAATAGGGGCATTCGCTTAGGTATAGGTTTTAGTGCTTTTTTGAAATCATACAAAATACGCTCAGAAGTCCATTGCCACAACTGAAGGATACTTTGAACAAGCACCTACTCGAATATGGAAGTTCTCGTAAATCATGGTTTTTAGTTCTTTAGGAAATGGCCAAAGTACTCCGATGTTCCAGTGAATATCATCCAAATTCTTCATTGCCGGAAATCCAATACTAGCTCAAATCGCCTTAATTTAAGCTTGGGAATGTTTGTTTAAATGATTTTGGCGAAGCAAAATGTCAACAGCATTGCTGATAAATTAACAATTTAGCATCGTATTTTTTGGCCACTATATTTTAAAACTCAATCGATATTTACTTACCAGTTAAAAGTAACTGGATGTTGATATTTTCGAAAGGAATTTGTCACATTTTCGCAAAAAAATTTCAACACGAATTGTCAACGCCGGATGATCGCAAATCTGATTACCTTTACCAAAGCCCTTCGTTAGGCAGTGCAAATTAATAACGAGAAGCGGCATATGTTAGAACACATATAAGATGGTTCCAATTTATGAGAAGGAATTTTTAGCACCATTCAGACCTTTTTATAAAGCCTTTCATATGCTGAGAAAATAAATGATATGAAGTGGCATGAAAGACCAAATGCGTGTCATGGGTGGTCCTAAATTATTGGGAACCACTGAGAGAACATGTTCTATTTTTCACGCAGAAATCAAACTTGTTCAGTGGCAAAATTTGCTCCGACTACCCCATTTTGGTGAAAGTTATGTCTCGCCAAAGTTTCCAAAGTGAGCCCATTTTAGATGTATGTGGGCGTTGATTTATTTGTTGTTGAGTTCTGATTCGCTCCAAAATTCCAAAATTAGCTGAAAATTTATTATTTTGCAACTAATGCGTGTCCGTACTGTGGGTCGCAGTGGATTTTTGACTAAATCTTTTTTTCTTAGGTCACCTTAGACAACAATTCGCTAAATGATTATAACTGACTGACACATTATTCAACCCCAAACTTCGGAACCATAACGAGGCTCCCCTTGGAATTTTTGGTCATATCTCCGAAACGAGGGCTGGGAATGCATTTTGTCACGGAATGTTTTCTATTGAGATTGCCTTGATGAGAATGTTCTATAAAAATCAGATCTCAATAACATACACATCAACCCCCACATGCACCCAAAAAGACTCACTTTGGTGACTTTGTGGAGGCATATGTTCAAAATGAGGGGTCGGAGTGAATTTTGTCACTGAACAAGTATGATTCCTACGGACATTCGGAATACATCCAATGAGTATAAGAGCAGTTCCCAGTAATTTATAGTAGCAACATGTAGAAGGTGGTTCCAAATAAAACGGGGTATGTTTTGGCAGCCTTTATCAAATGAGGATTTTCATTGGGCTGAGCAAGTTTATTGTCAGAAGATATTTGCAAGAATGTTATCGTGAACTGCAATAACATAAGATGGTTCAAAATAATAAATGAAAACAAATGCAAATTGTTTTGGAAGCATGAAGACCGTTTTCTTTTACCAAAACCTTTCATTAGGCTGAGCAAATAAACGAAAGAAGCGGCATGCACGCACATATCCCTGTCATCAGCAGTTATAAGATAGTTCAAATCAATTTTTGGCAGTATTCAGACACTTTTTACTAAGGGTTTTTATCTGGTTATGTCTGCAAATAAGTAAAAACTGGCATGCAAAAATGTTTGCGTGTTATGTGTAGTTATAAAACCGTTCCAAATAATAGAATAGATGAACTTTTTGCTGCATTCAGATCATTTACGTTTTCTTATGTCGAAGACATGATTGTTCATTGCAAAAGTGACGTCGTCATATTAAGGTTGGGTTATGGGAGGTCACAGCATTTTATAACGCTGAGCAAATGAATACGTATTGGCCAGTAAAATGGTTGCAGAGCGTACTATCATCCCGGCGTTTCTCGTGAAATCGCTTACCACTCACCAGTTTTATCAAGTACAGATTGCTGATGATTTGAAAGACGTTATAATACTGTATCAACTCCCGAATCCGGAATGGCTTCCGATATTTCATAAGATGTGGTCCAATGATTAGTACTACGAAAAGATAGGCTAAGCCAACCATCGATGTAACAATAAGATCTCGTGAAAACAGAAACAGGTTATCGGCTCTCGGATCTGAAAATTGGCGTTTGGAAACAGGGAGACGAATTGACTGATTTTAATGTGGATAACGTACGAGCCGTGGTTTTGCACAACTTAAAGTGGGGACCTCACTCCACAAGACGTAGCTGGTTATTTTTCTTGCAGGGAGGAGTGGAAGTTCAAGATCCTACTATCATTTGATTTATACAGTAAACCTTCAGCGCGAATTCAAAATCTTGCAAACTCGAAATGTTCGGAGCTCTGCCTTTATGAGCTCATCAAGGATATCTTTCTGGCAGTGAATGAAGGGGCGTGAACGTATTGCTGCGAAGGAATGCAGCAGATGTGAAATTTATTACTTTGTTGCGCTACTTAACAAAACATATTTAACAACCTTCAAAAGGAATGTGATTTGCCTGTACTTATAGCTTGATATTATCGACATATATTCGACATAAAGCATTTTTGTGCCTAAAATAAAATTCGCCAAATATTATTTTCACAATTTATGCAACCTAAAATTAAAAGTGGAATCATAATTCGTGTAAACTTGCACTGGGAAACTCACATTTGGTATGATAACAAAACAGTTGATGGTCTTAAAGAGATAAGCGGGGGCATTCTTGTCGAAGCGTTTTTCAAAATATAAAAAGCCCAGAAGACCTGGGACGAGACGCATGATTGCGTTGTTAGGTATCACTTTCCGCGACATGTTTGAAAACAGGCGAATTGTATTTTTTGCACTTTCAACTCCAGAGCAAGGACCTCTTCAAGGTTCCATCCACAACGTTGCGAATTGTTACTGTGGTCAGTTTTACGGGGATTTCGGTGGGGTACCGGCATACCGGTCAGTGCAACTGCTCCAGCACCAACATCGCCCTGGCCGAAGCCGCAGGCATCCGTATGCAGCCAGTTTTCCGGCGATTATCAACCTGCAGGATGGCCGGACTGCACTTGGAAATTGTGTGATGGCTCTGTGTATCTTTGTTAACTGCCAAGCCTCTATCTTGGTCTTGGAACTCGGTGTTATTTACCTTGCGCAGTGTGCTACTGCAATCGGGACCTCCTTCTTTAAGTCCCAACCAAAGGACTAACAGAATGGCCACTCTCAGGCCCTCTTTCCGACATTTTGTTCACCATGCCTCGCCCAGGGAGGATGGACACGCGATTTGTGCCACGGCAGATCTCGTGTCCCGACTGGAATTCGAACCTGCAACCTTCAGGCACGAGTCCGAAGCGCAAACCACTGCGCTCTAGGGTCATATATAATTTTATTATTGGTGACATAATACGATTTGCATCGTGACAGTGGGACAACACTGATCTTGGACTGGACCCTCGCAGCTTTATCATTATGAGAAATAATGCTTTTTTATAATTTATGAACACGAACCTGGATTGCTTACTAATATCTTGTAACCATTGGCCATATGATGGAGACCTTTGTTGAAGTCCATGATTCTAATCAATGGGGTAGCCGAAATTGGTGACTTGGACAGTTAAAAGCGAAACTAAAGACATTCAAAACGCTGTTCCTGTAGAATTACACCAACAATCAAAATGTTACGCTCATAGATTTCTTGCCCAAAGAGTCTTTTTTGTCAAATTCATCAGCGCAGTTTTGGCACTGTTAGAACGAACATATGCAGAGATGAACCTTGGTTTAAAGATATATATTCGCCCACGATATAAATTTAACGATATATTAACGATGTATATTCGCCCATGAGAAACGGAGGACCTCGGCCAATCCGCCATCGAAGATTTTGAGCAGAACTGCCAGAGTGCAAAGAGGACGATCGTTGTCGTTGAGCTGAGTTCACGGACTGAATCTGGGTTTGCTGAAACTGGGCCCAACAGGCAGCTTGCCGCCCACTGTATCCCCTGAAGTTGAGAGAGGCAGCTGCACTCAGCTAGACATTGGTAAAGACGCATCATGGGAAATGATTCTCAGATGAGGTCGATCTTCTGCGGGCTTCTCAAGTCGATTGTTTATTCTCTGTGAGATCAGGCCCATGCATTTTGTAGATTTTGTTTAGGTCGGAGGATTTCGGCGGAAACGGCAAGAGATCCAGCTTGGCGTGGCAAGCCGGTTTTGGCAGCCCGGCCCTTGTAGGGGGGGGGGCATTTTCATGCAAAACGGTCAAACCGCAGGCTGCCGGATGAGACTGCACAATGTCTGGTAAAATGCTGTCTTCAGTAGCTGTGTGGACCCTCAAGAAGGTAACACAGGCCATAACCAAGGCCATTAATCCAAGCGAGGACATTCTAGTACACTGCGCCGGCCGCTTGCGGTTGGCTATTATGTCGACATGGCGGTTCGCGGTACTTTCGCGCCGAAACGAATTTCGCAAAACGAATCTCGCAGAAAGGAAATTCGACGAAAGGATATTCGCAACTGATTTTTTGTAACGGTGAATTCGCAAATGGTTTCGCGGCAGTTTGCATCTTCGCAACAGAGAATCTCGCAACCAGTGCTTTTGCTGAAAGAAAAGTCACCGAAATGAATTTGGCAACTGGTTTTTTTGCAACCGGGAATTTTGCAAACTGTATTTTATCAACTTGCTTTTTCTCACAAAAGTGACTCTCGCAACTGGTGTTTTTGTCGCTAGAAATTTCGTAACTGGTTTCTTTGCAATCGGGAATTTCGCAGTTGCATGATATTTTTCAACTCATTTCCGCGAAAGGGTTCTCGTAACTGCTGCTTTCGCCGAAGGGAATGAATTCCAAAGGAATTTCAAAACTTGTGTTTTTGCAACCGGGAGTTTTCTAAATTGTATTTTTAGCATCTAAACTTTTCGCAATGGGTTTTATAATTTTTGGCATCTACAATTGTTTTGTCTTTTGCAGACACGAATGCGTCGTCTGCTAAGGCAAAATGTTATTTTACCCGCAAACCGAAAACACAAGCCCAGTTTTAAATAGTTGATTTTAGTTGAATTGAATTGAATTGAATTGAATTTAATTGAATTGAATTGTTTGTATTTGAGGGCTTGGCCCTGCTTCATATATGAAAAACAGCAACTTACAAACTTAAATGTTAAAAGACAAGAGAACCTCATATCATCTCAAGACTAAACGAAAAAACCGAACAACAAGTATAGAGAGGTGTATTTTGATGTGCAGAGCTGTAAAAGGCGAACATGATCTAATTAATGGAGCTCCCAAAGAATGCTTAAAGACGTGCTTTACGCAGATTTATAGACATTGGAGTTTTAAAATTTTTTGCAGGTAGAGTGAAGTGGGGGAAGATGCCCCTATTTTCGGAAAAAGGCGGGTGAGACGCCCAAACGCATGACAAACACCGAACCCCACCGTGCATCACAACTGCCATCTTTTGGCTGCGCACCGAAGTTGGTATTTCAGTGTTTTTGTCACAGATGTTGAAATGCGAGCACGTTTTCCGAAGGCTTCAAAATAGGCATCTCTCCCGCAGGGGTGGGAGAGATGCCCACGTGGGGTGGGAGAGATGCCCATATGTAAAATACAGCAACATCAACAAGCAATGTCCGTTTTGAGATTACATTTTCATTGGAATGCAACAAAGAAAGGAGATGGGCTTTGGGGCACACATGTAAAAAGATATTTTGAAAAGAAAAGTCCGAAAAGGACACATGGCTCATGGCAATGTGCTTGCAAAAAGCCTCCTGAATATGGAATATCCACTGAAAAGAAGTCTGCAGCGACTAGTCTGAAATGTCATCATAGGACATCTTCTCCCTGGAACGCAGTGGGCGAAGAGTGGTAAATAGATAATTAGTTTGGTCACTGTGCAGTGCAAAGTCTACTCAATTGTAGTCTTGAACAAAAAGGTTCACAACTGTCAGTCGGAATCTGAGGCGGAACAATCGACTCGAACGCAACGATGGCACATTGTTGGCGATCCAGCACATGTTTCGTGCAGCCACGAGTAACACTTTACACACTGGATCCAGTCTGACCTGTTACGAGAGTCAGCCTGGTCATGGTAATAGCCATTGCACCGAGCACAGTAATCTTCCGCGTCGGATGTATTCTCGTCATCTTTCTGTTGGCTTGTTGATGGCACACTTAGGGCAGCACCCCTATTGACTTTCACAGACCCAGACCCCCCGCGCGTTTTCTTTTGCATTCTCTTCTCAGAAGCCACACGCACTTTTTGGCGATTTGTCGCACTTGTCAGAACGCAAGACAATTGTCGGCCTCTGGTGGGACGACGTCTTGAATTTTTGGAAATGGTGAAATATCTTCAAATGAAGTGGACTGCTGAGGTGGGTCGTCAATGTCGTCGCTCGAATTGTCAGATTCGGGATCGGGGGGATGGACCTGCTGCTGGGCCGCTTCAACTGCAGCCTCCTGGTTTTCGGCGGGAGCTTGGGCTGCATCTGCTGGGGCAAACAGATGATCTGGAATTGCGGCCTGGTTGAACGGAACAACTTCACAAGCCCTGAAGCCAGAACAACCAGTCTCCACACTTGCAGCTCTCCCCCAAGCTTGGCCAAGCAGCATTCCGTACACGTAACGGGTGATGCGCTGACCAGCGTGGGTGCGTTCCCAGTTTTGGCAAGCTTTGTAGAAATATGTCTTAAAGGGTTTGAAAAAGCATTTGTCAAGGGGCTGCAGTGCGTGTGTAGTGTGGCTGGGCACAAAGCAGAATCACCTCATTCTGAGCGGCAAAATCTAGCATCTCAGGATCATTTGAATGCGAGGTATGGCCATCAAGAATCAACAGAACTTGTCCTGGAGGCTTGCGTGGAAGAAAGTGCTCACGAAGCCATTGCATGAAGATGTCACTGTTGGCATAAGCAGATTTAGGGTTCATGATCACCTTGGAACCCGGTGGCATTCCATTCTCGAATATCGCTTTGTGGTACTTTCCCTTGAAAATGGACACTGGTGGTAGGAAAAGCCCTTCGGCATTGCATGCAGCAATGATGGTGATGTGTTCGCCTCGCTCAGATGAGGTTACCTGTGTGACATTTCGGGCTCCTCGTTCAGTAAAAACTTGCTCCGGTTGATTGTTCAGTTCAACGCCGCTTTCATCCATGTTAAAGACGTTGGCAGGCTTCTCAAGCAAGTCATGATCTCTCATGACCTTGAAAAGCAATTCGAAGTAGGATTCAACATCCTGTCGATTCAGCCCCACTGCACGGGCAGATGACAAAGCCTGCGGCTTCCTCGGAACGAGTTGTGGGAACCTTTTGCGGAAACCACGAAACCAGTCTTTTCCGGCTACTTCGTTTGCAGGATTGAAATTGTGCGGTATTCCATTCCTCACTGCAAATTTGTAGGCCAGTTCACGGATATCCATAGAAGTCATTGGAAATCCAATCTTTTGCAGGGCGACGATATGATCGAACAAACGTTGTTCAATCGCTGCTCCCAATGTTGACGAAGGACCCATTGGTATCTTGTTCAAATTACCAGAGGCCAAGCCCTTCGCAGAGTCCGGGGAGGGATTTGATATGTCTGTGATGCTCTGTAAACGGATTCGCCTCCTGCGACTGCGTTGGCTGCAGCATGCAAATCGTCCTCAGTCCATTGACCTCGTGACCTTTTCGAACGTATCCAAATGGCATGACTTTCTGTAGACTAGACCACCGAAAAAAAAAAAAAACAGGGGCTTGATGAGTCCACACCATCAATGAAAGAGAGAGGTGGGGGTTGTCTGCTGAAATCCAGTAACAATTAACAATAATTAACAATGCATCTCAGTGACTCGCATGAACACCACAATGATTGATATGTCGATGCAACAAGTCTGTTCGAAATTGTTTGAAGGCATTCAGGATTTCATTCAAACAAGAGGTTGGACAATTTGCAGAACTCTCCGAGTTCCAAATTCGAAATGATAATGCCTTCCGGTTTTTGGGCGTAAATGGCAATTCTGTAACCTAGGAGTCGTCATTTGCTTCGTCGGGTCTGAAGGGTCTAGGTCTACATGAGGTCTTAAACTAGAAATTAAGTCAGTCTCACCCCAAACAACTGCATGAGCGATATTGAATCAAACGAATGTGAATTTGGAATTTCGTTCATCTCAGTCCACTGAATAGATAGGCTATAAACATTCATAACGGTTCAAAATTTAAGACAAAAGGAGGTCTTCAGATTCCTTAACACAAAGCCGAAAATGAATATAAACGGGACAAAAACTCAGGACATGCCCAAGCACTGTAAAAGTTACTGAAAGGGGCTTGCAAGAGAAAGATTTTGTCAGGAGGGAGAGATGCCCATACAGGCATTTTACCCGACCACAATAGAAACGGCTCGTCTTGCCGAAAACGAGGGGGTAAGATGCCCATATCACGGGCCCGAAACACAAACAAAATGGCGGTCTGTCGGAACTTGAAAATGAAAAACAGTGAACCAGACACCTCACATTTGCAACAAAACCGCGGAAAGTTAACTTGATCTGAACAGCACAAAAAAATGGTAACCGTGTGCACAAAATGTTGAGACAAAATTCAGAACTGACCTTTTTCAACAACTGATCAAATTTTAAATAATGCTGAAGAGCAAAATCCGACACACCCAACTTTGACTCAACAAACAACTCAAACACGACCGCGTGCTGGTGGCGTGTTGCGACGTTGCCAAATAGCTGATCGGAACATAGGGGCATCTCTCCCGTAGGGGCATCTTCCCCCACTTCACGTCTATCTAACGAATTCCAGTCAGGAATCGTTCTCTGCGAAGAAAAGAAAATTTCTCAACATTAGTCCTGGGGCATGAAAGATTTCTTATTTTAAATTGATGGTCATGCCGAGAAATGAATGTAGGTCTCTGAATTAGTGGCAACAATTCACCCAACCACCAACATTGGAGACCACTTTGAAAAGAGTAGTCCAGTTTAATTTAGATATCATGCCAGACACACATTATAGATATCATGTCAGACACACAAATCGATTTTACAAATCGATTGTTGCAAATCGATAACTCAAAAAATTTCCCATGGATTTGGCCCAAATTTCGAATTTTTCTTTCATATGCGGAAACGAAGAGCTGATTCGTTTTTCTCTGCGATCGGTTCAAAATTTTTAAAATTTTATTCTTGCATTTTTAAATTTTTTGCGCTGAAAGCATCATTTTGTAACTATACTAAGTATCTGTAGGGTCAAAATTTCAAGTTCCTTATTTATGTTCAGATTTTGCTCAAATTTAACTGTCTGTTAGGGCTTATATGGACGGTCTCTCACACAAAATTTTAACTCATTAGGTCGAGGTGTTTCTGAGTTACGGGGTGAAAGGACACAATTTAGAAAACTGACTCGGGCATCTTTTCACATCAGAATCCGTCAGTCGCACAACAAATAAAACGGTTTCCATGTGGCAACGTCAACTGGATTTTCGACTTGAATCAAATCTTCCGAAATTCTGTCGCTGATTGAGCCAGACTCTTCATTAGCAATCACACTCAGATTCAAATCAGCAAGCCAATTCTGGCTTGATTGGTGTTGTGCATGGAACTTTAATTTTTTTTCGGGGGGACGATGCACATGCACTTCGCGGAGGACAATCAACCACATATCAAATTATAGGCAGGCGTGACCGAGGAAAATCGACCACGACCAAGCCCACTCGTGGAGACAATCCACCACCCGGAAAATTTCTCGCGCTGCAGGATACTCATAATGTTCCTGCCCTTTGGGTATCATTATTTATTGCACCGAGTGTTGGGTTCGGTGCGAGGTTAGGAGGATACCCTTACGAAACAAGTCATGACTTTATCATGATTTTAACATGAGTTTCTCATGAAAATCATGACAAAAACATGACATTTCAAAATGCATGACAATGTCATGATAAAAGCATGAGAAAACCATGACTTCGAATCCTGCGAAAAAAATCATGGTGTTGTCATGACTTTATCATGGCTTTGTCATGACAAAATCATGGAAGCATCATGATGTCCACATCATGACATTGTCATGACAAAATAATGAAAACCCCTTGAGTTTCACATGATGAACATCATTAAAAAATCATGTTAAAAGCATGATCATATCATGAAAAAGTCTAGAAAACGTTTAATATTTGTATGGTAGATGGTGCCACCAGTGGCTACACAACCCATCTGAACATTGCAGTTCACAATTCAGGACTAATAGTTTTCCCAAAACCACAAAAAATATCCCACACGCAACACCTTTTCAAGATCATATAATTTGGTGAATTTTCACTTTCGAAACAAGCAACAATGCAGCTTCACAGAGCGGAAACCCAAACAATTTTAAAGACATATTTTCCGGAAATGGTAACATCATGAAATCTGACTTCAAAATACTTTTCATCATCCGGTCCTCGTCGCACCACCAAAAATTAAAGCGCGTGGACAACGGCAATCCCAGAATTGTCCCTATTGAGTTTGGGACAAATAACAGGGTTGTGATTGTGACTAAGCTGTTGTAGTTTAAAAAGTCATCTAAATCCGAACAGACAAAAGGGAGGCTTTCGGAAAAGTAACATCGAAGATCATCATGGGAATTTCATGATAATGCCATGACAGTATCGTGACTTTGTCATGACAATATCATGGTTACATCATGACAAAGGCATGACTTTGTCATGTCAAAGTCATGACATTGTCATGATATGGTCATGTAAATGTCATGATAAATTCATCGAATTTTCATGATGTTGGCCGTCATGACAAAGTCATGAGAATAACATGGGGCCAAAACCTCAAGGTTTTATCATGATTTTCCCATGATGAAAAAAGTCATGATTTTCTCATGATTTGTTTCATAAGGGTAAGTTAGATTAGATTAGGTTAGTTAGGTTGGTTTCAGATTAGGTTGAGTTAGGGTTAGGTTAGATCGGTTCAACTGTGGTTTACCTGAGCTCAAGGGATGAGTGGAGAAAAAATAAAGGTACGTTATGAGTACCCTGTACCGCGCGAAATTTTCGGGTGGTACAGGGTACTCCCTGTACCACCCGAAAAATTAGGCACCAGGAAAATTAGGCAAATGTATACACAATATTAGGAACTGCAAATACTCATCAGGTACCGCAAAAATGGACGCACTTTTGGCCAGTGGGGCAACTTTGTGCCAGTTGTTATTGCTATAGTCTTCCATAGCCTCTCCGATGATGCAGATTTCCAACTTCCCTCACTGACAGGCTTTAATGAGCAAATACCGGATTTATTTGATCACATTCCATGA
>JASGXE010007500.1:0-19624 GCA_030068105.1 Sinentomon sp. SZTP_YWyxl | reverse complement strand
TTTTGACTTTTTGCATAAAAATTGTAGAAGGTGCATTTTAAAAGTGTTTGCTTTTTGAAAATGAGGAATGCGAGAAAAAAACACAAAACGTCAGTGGTGCAAATGTGAGAAAACCAATGCGACCGGTTTAGAAAAAACAGTTTTTTTTTGCAAAAAACTGCAGTTCCTCTATTCTGCAAGATAACCTACCACTTTACTGGAAATCTGCACTTGAAAAACCTGGAAGCTAGTTTTCCAACACTTGGAAATTTATTTTTTTTTCTTCAGGAATTTCCAAGAATGATGAACATCA
This sequence comes from Sinentomon sp. SZTP_YWyxl, assembly GCA_030068105.1. Classification (NCBI taxonomy): domain Eukaryota; kingdom Metazoa; phylum Arthropoda; class Protura; order Sinentomata; family Sinentomidae; genus Sinentomon; species Sinentomon sp. SZTP_YWyxl. Next base: position 19,332 of record JASGXE010007500.1, on the reverse strand, counting down.
GACACCAACACGTGAAATTTCACGTGGTGGCGCTGCCCGTTTCCGATTCAACACTCGTCCGTCCTCCTTGCCTGCAGACGAATTCATCGTCGTGAGCGAGATATCGGAAAGTTGCCAGTCCTTTGAAAGTGGAGATGAGCGGCCACGCCTGGGTTCCATTTCATCCGAATCTAATGAGACAATTTCCAAGAAGATCTCTTTCTCTTCGGGTGAAGTTGCTGAAATTTCCAACAAGGAAACACAGAACGCCGATCTACGTCTAGAGAGTCCGCCTGGATCATCTACCTTTTCTAAAAGAGAGTCTGAATCTGATACTGGGATGAAAGTTTCGGATTCCATAGCTGGAATCAGCCACATTCCAGATGATACCATTGATAACATCCCGATTCCAAGCAGTCGGAATGAACCAATCGGATCAGTTCCAACCTCAGGCGATCGGAAAGTTTTATCCACAGAAGAAAATATACCGGTTCCAATTGAAAGCAGGAATGCAACTTCTGACTTCGGATTTGCTGAATCACGTTCTGCTTCTGATTCAGCGATAGATTCATCAGGTGTTGAAGTTACTCCCGATGCAGAGGCCCCTGTATGTCCTTCCACAGTGCAGGATTCATTGCCAGTGGAGGATTCAATTGCAGAGGAGGATTATGCTGCTACTCTCACTTGTGACCCTGATAAGTTGCCACTGGTTCATGGTGTCGCAGAACAAAATAACACATCTGGTCAGCGGATAGCTTCTATCGAGCCTAAAGATGTTCCGGTGGACAATATAAAGTTCACTTCAGAGGGGGACACTAAAGGTCCGGACCCAGCTATCCATGAAATTCCCGTCCCACCCGCAATGTTACTCAGTCCAGCCCAATCCCGTCAAGATCCTGGCTGCAACACCATTACGGAGAAATTGACAGCCGAAGTGCAAGGATTAGCTGACCAGTCGGAAACCGTTGAGGAAAAGACACTTGATTCCGATGTCACCACCGATTTTCAACGGTCACTTTCCGACATCGCCCCAGCACCCGCCGTGCACAAAACAAGCGAGCTGCCCTCTGGTGACACTCAATTGGATATTCCTAGTTTGCCAGTCTCAGACGGATCATGTCAACCAAAAATTTCAACTGCTGCAGAAAGTTGCACTTCAGTGTTGGTGAAATCATTGGATCAAGACACTTCAGATGAGCTGTTGACACTTAATCATCGTCCAGAATTGCCTCAAGATGACTCGTTGGAAGGCCAGCCGTCGGTTTCTGCTGATGGGACCATTGAGAACCAGGCTTCTGTTGATGCTGGAGTAGGCCAAGCATGCCAACCATTTGACGCCGCCACCATGAATGCGGTGTCCCAGCTTTCTGATGATGCGACTGTAAACACGGAGAGTCAAATTTCCGACGCAGTTGGTCTGAATGCAGAAGTTACACCACATGCAACATCCAAATTGCCAGAGTCTGACAATGTTGGTGTCGTTGAATCTTCTGTTGACCTCGAGCGGACTCTAGTGTTGACACCTGTTGACGGATTGCCACCTGGTGATCCCATGGAGGAGGGTAGCATGGTGAGCTTTAGAACAGACCCCGAAACCAGCGCCGCCATTGTAAATAGTGTAGATGATGGTGAAACGTCTCCTGTTCGACAGATTTTGGATTTCGTTAACACATGCAACAGCGTGTTGCAAAACACGGCAGAAGATAGTGACGAACTTACGTTTGACGTGTGCCCCCAACGTGGTGGGGCATTTAGCCCTTCGTCCTTACTGAAAAGTGCTTGCTCTAAAGTGTTAGACAGTGACCGTAAAAGTCCTGTGGAAGAGCACAAATTGACAGATTCTTCAGTTTCTGATGTGGGGAGGATTTCAGTTGCAGGGTCTGGATCAAGTGCAGCAGGTCAACCGAACGCGTGTGACATTTGCGGAGCCACTTTCAAATCAAAGGCCCAGCTGAATATGCACAAGAAAATGAAGCATAAGTCTGGTGAGTTGCCTGTTCAGTTTTAGGATTCCTATAGATAGTTATTTTTCTAAAGGTTACGCAACTCGGAATTTGACTACCTACCTGCCTTTGTTCATTCTTAGATGCCTCTTTAATGCTTTTATCCAAGTGGAGGTTCTCATGCACATTGTGCCAAAAAACCTTTTTGCACACATGCTTAAAAACCTTTTTTGGTTTTTATGCACATTGCGCTTAAAAACCTTTGGTGATTTTTATGCACATTGCGCTAAAAACCTTTGTTGATTTTATGTACATTATGCTTAAAAGCCTTTGTTGGTTTTTGTGCACGTTGTGCTCAAAAGCCTTTGTTGGTTTTTCTGCACATTGTGCTCAAAAGCTGTTGGTTTTGTGCACATTGAGCTCAAAAGCCTTTGTTGGTTTTTGTGCACATTGTGCTCAAAAAACATAACACGATGGTTTAGCAGATGTAGCCTGATCAGAGGTGATCATTTATTGGCAAATTTCTCAATAGGTATTGCATCACATCGCATCAGTTGACATCATGTTTTTTCATGAAACTAGGAAACATAATATTCATGTCGGGACATGTTTTCATGCATTTGGGCCCATGCTTTCGCTTCGGTTGAACTTCACAGTCAGTTGGATATGTGAACTTCGGTTTGGTACATTTTCCGAGTTATTAGTGGAATATCAAGCAGTGGGTTGACAAGTAATGGGTGCCCACCGACCATTTGTTGACTGACATGCAAGTTGGCAGTGAGGGTTGAGGATCAGGTCAGGTTTGGTTTTTTTTTTTGAAATTATGAAAAGAAACTCCAAATCATATTCAGGAAGTTGGTTACTCACACCAAATGTGGCTGCTGACTGTAGAGTTTTGGTAGGTAGGTACCTACCCTCGCGTTTTGGTGTAAAATATGCGTGTATAGTTTAGACATATGTTTATTGCCTGTCTTTTCTGCAGGCACTTGGCAATGAATGATCGCCCTGTTTTTGGTTGTTGGAATTGCCTCAAAACTGCAACTCGCATATCTTGAGCACTCCAGCAATGTTTGAGAAGCAGTGAACAGGGTGATCCAAAACTGACTCAACAAAAAGTAGTCCTACCGGTGTAGGGGGCCATGCAGGTACCACCCTGTTTGAGCACTTGAAAGGGAAAATCATTGCAGAGAAATAAAGAGAAAGTACCTACGTATCGTTTATCGGATGGCAGTTGACGCAGCCTGAAAACAGTTGACCAGCTTATGCTGGTAAACTCCATTTTCTCATGACATTTTTTCTGCAATTTATTGATGGAGCATTTTTCACTCAAGCCCATCATTTGCAGTTCTCGGTTGCTGGTTGAAAACAGTTTATCCGTGTGGCATTGATGCAGTCAGTATATGGTGCTCCCTGCCTGCCTTGCTCTTTGGGCTCAGTTATGCTGTTCTTACATCCTCCGTGTTTTTGAGGACACAACCTTTTTCAGTTGGAACCATATGCTGTTATATTTCTCTCTGAATTTCAGTCTGGAGTTTAGGCTTTTTCACATTCAGAAGGTAGATCTAATCGGCTTTGCAGGTAGGTACCTACCGTTGACCTGGTATATTTTTCTGTCATTAACAATAATTTATTGCCCTGAGATTTGATACCAGCGAGAATCATCACATTGAAGTGGATTGAAATGTGTTTCTTTGAATTATAAATAGGCAGACTCCAACCAGTTGGTTGACAACAGCAATATGCAAGCAACAAGCAACATGCAAGAATCATATCCCGGAAGTTAGGTACCTACACCAAATGTATAGTGGCAGTGGAATTAATGTAGGACTCATACATGTAAAAATTGCAACCGTTCAGATTTTGCCAAATATTCTATACTGCAGAAATTAAAGATCCTCTTGTGTAACCGATGTCAAAATCTGACACCTCTACAACGCTTTGTTGAAATCTGGCGCTTTAATTTCTACCGCCTGCATAAGAATAAAAAGAAAGAAAAAAAGTTTCGGAGGCAACAGTCAAATGGGGAAAACATTTATGTGGGTACATTAATTCCGCCGCCACTATACACAGCTGAGATTGTGAAGCTTTATCGTAACCATCTGCCATGCAGTCTTGTCGTTAATTTTCGGTACATACCTATTGTTTACTTTCTCTCACACGTAGGCCTGTAATCTATTGTGGAGCACTGGTGTCTCACGATTTTGGCATGCCAAATCACTGGCGTTTGGAATTGTTTCGGGCAGTGTTCTCCATTTCTCGTTTTATTTTATCCCGAATGCTGTAGCGCGATAATAACCAATGTCGTGGTGTTTGAATTATTATTGTGACTTCTGGGCCCAAAGCTGGAAAAAATTCCTGATGTTTTGAAATGCACAGTTCTGCAATGCACGCAGCAATTAGGCTAGGTGTTCTGCAATGCACACAGCAGGTAATTTTTGATCTGATTTTTCTGAAAGGACTTTCTTTTAGGGTTACGAGCATCGGAAAAACTTAGGAAACTTTTACTGATGATAGTTGCGAAGTTAGTGTGAATAAATCATGAATCTTGGATGTCCCAGAGTGGGTTGTCTTTTTTTTTTTTTTTTGACGAGCCTGGCACTATAATTCGGCGATGTCTGCTACCTAAGTCATTTTCGTCAGCTTCTCATCCAGGTTTTCAGAACAGTTGCGTTGGATGATTTTGTTTGTAACAGAGAATTTTTGTCATGTTGGCTTGTTGTGGCACTGGCATGGTTCTTGCCATCATACTCGGGAACAGTTTGCAGCAACTTTGCCAGCGACTGCATGCCTGTACAAGCTCCAGTTAAGAACTTCATTGAAAAATTGGTTGCCAAATGATTACACCTGAGTTGACACACTTGATACCCTCTTTTTGGCCACCTGACGCCCATTTTTTGGAAACTGTTGTTCCGAAGTACTGCGGTAAGAAGTCTGCTGCACTGTTCCTTCCGCATCCCATCCACTGCAAAATTTTCTGCTGTACAGCGGCGAGAAGATTAATTACTTGTGCCGTAAGTCCATGACTTTTTTCGATCTTTCAGTGAATACTGTGAAAATTGTGATGATTCCAGTTTCAACAAAAAAATGGGATTTTTGCCAGGAGACCTGTGCGTCAAATCAGTGATGGGAGACCAATATCGATGGGTTCGAGGTTTCCCCAAAAATCCAAAAACAATGACGCCATATGTGGTACAATTAATTTTCTCGCCACTGTAGGTACTGTCAGAACCATCTATACAACTGTATCTAAAAATCCAGGAGAGAAAATAAATGAAAAATGACTTTAGGAACATCTCAAACTACCTAACAAAATGGACAAAGGGGCAGGACTACTTTTTGGGACATCCTGTATAGGTATGCATGGATAGGGTCCCATATTTTAACTTTCAGATCTTTCATGGCCTTTCTGCTTTGTCTTACAATTTGGTGGTCCTCTGGTGGTAAACCAGTGGGTGGAATCGGCTTTCGCTCTTGACATGCCATAGGCTAAGTCAAAGACAATTATTTCACCCCATGTATTCTGCCTAATGCGGGACAGTGCTGAGGCATCATCAGTTTGTTTGGTTGGCAACATAGATCTAGGTGTAACATTGCACAGTGTTAACCATTTGGGAGATGATTTTTGACTCCTCAGTGTGTCATTCTTAATTAGGTAAGGACTAGTTGGGTGACTACATTCCTAAAAAAAAGAAAAAAAGCAGGTTGAAAGATCTTTTTCGGGTTTTTACAAAATGGGATTGATGAATCTTTCCTCCATTCTTGGCCCCAAAAATCTTTCAGCAATGATGTGAAAAAGATGTAAGAATTTGCGAAACAATCATTGGACGGATAAATGAAATTTTCTGGGCAAATATCTCCAGTAAATAGGTATCTATTTATTCCTGCCTGGTGTTTGAATTTAGTCGCAATGTTGTTCTCCTGCACAGTTAAGTTATTCAATCACCAGCCATCTTTGTCTTACTAGCCATAAAATGTTGCCAAAGTGTTGCTTTCATGACATATAAAAAGAAGTCCGAACTCGGTACAAATGACACACTGATGCAGCCTTTATCTTTCACTGTTGTCTCCGCTTTTTCCATCTGCAGCGGTCAACTCCAATTTACTCTGCATTGTTCTGGCGTGTTCCATAATTGGCACGAATGCCTTTTTGCCCAGCAAAATTCTGATCCCACTCTTTCAACAGGGAGGAGTACCATGTTCAAAATAAACTCCACGCATTCAACAACGAAAGAACAGCCAGTTGAACCCTGTGGAATGGAAAAAGGTGTTGGGACCCCAGACCCAGTAGATATCCCCATTCATATTATGAGCATTTCAGGAATCAGATGGGCCGAAGGCTTCATTTCAGACCATGGAACAAGCCGCTTTTTGTACCCATAGCGGAGAATGACGTTTAGGCATGTCACTTGGCATCCAGACGAGCTCTATGCTTAATGTCATCCGAGGAAATAGGTTAATCCGAACCTAACTTACCAGCTTAGGTTCAACTTACCACCAAACCTGCTGTTGCAGATTTGGAAAGCTTGTCATGAAAGTTTATCATTCAGGAATGGTCCTGCCTGTTACCTGCCTGGGCATACCTACAACTTATTTCAGCCTTGAGCCAACTAGGTGCGCTATGCAGTCTTTGTTTTTGGAATTCTGGGCCCTCTCATCAGTGCATTGTTAGGAATGTGCTTGGTCTACTAATAATTTTCTCTCACTCCCTGCATTTCCAGGGCAAATTTGTAGGTAAGAGGTAGGACCCAACAGTCTCATTCATATTCTTAGGAAAGTCGTAAACTCATGTGTCTCAGGTGAGTTTTGGTATTGTTTATTTGCATTTTGCTTGCCTATTGATTGAGATGTTGTCAGGAAACGTTTTGTTAGTTGATGCAAGTAATTGTCAGGAAACGTTTTGTTAGTTGATGCAAGTAATTGTCAGGAAACGTTTTGTTAGTTGATGCAAGTAATTGTCGGGAAACGTTTTGTTAGTTGATGCAAGTAATTGTGGCTTGATCAGCTGTCAAACAATGATCCTGTGCTGGGCATCTTTTGTGTGCCATCATAAATCGCTCATTATCTTAGAAAAGTCAACAGAATTCTGAAGGAGTGCACTTTTTTCTCTTTCATTTTTTTTTTGTGTTTTTGCCTGCATTTTCTTTTACGTTCTTTCAAGTTAGAATGGTAAATGTCTACACCTTGACGACTGAAAGATGCACTGTCTTGCCTGATAGAGCTTGAATTGACGATTTTCAACCCCCTCACCATTTTCAAGCAGGTAGAACAAATAACACCTCGTGTAAATTCCACAAAAGAAACAATCATTTTTCACAAACTTCATCAGTTAAAATTTTGATAATTATTCTGACTCTCGGTTCGAAAAATTGATTAAATTTGGCATTCTTTGGCACAGTGTTGAAAAATATCCAATGGATCTCCAGAAATGGGCCAATCGGCAGTTGCTAAAGACAGTCCATCTTTTTGGCAAGGTCAACATGACACAAAGCCCACTTGGTGTGGAACAAAGCATGTAGGTAGGTATCACAGACTGCAAAAAGTGGGTAGACTTGGAGATGCTATGGCGTAAAGGTATTCGGTTTCAACGATTTAATTCCCGTATCGGCAAGTCGAGTCAGCATTTCGGACGCATCATGTGTTCCGTTATCCCGACTAGACAATCCGATAATGAAGTCCGAAGACTCCAGTCTTGATACCACAATGCATTCGAATCCTTGAGTGGACTTGCGGTTGCAGAGACAAAATCATCTAAACTTACCGGTAAGGGTGATACCTCATAACCACGCAGGTAGGTATCTCTTGATATTGAAGATTACAGACAAGCAATTTCTTTTGTAACAGTTTTCAGACTATGTTCATGATGAAGGTATGGGGGAAAACTATGGATTACTGTTTTCGCTCCGGGTGATTATTTCTCGTGGTAGACCTGTCCTCTGGGTGAGCGGCTGTCAGACTGAGTCAGGGAAATCTCAAAAGAAGTTCTGTCTTTGCTCCAAATTTCATCCTATTGCAAGAGCTAGGTACGTTTATTTTCGTTGTCCAGAACGGTTTCTCGCAACAACGTTGCTTTTTATTCCTTGCATTCAGCCGAAAAATCTGCATCAGGTCAGGATAATCATTCGGTGACTGTTCCTGTTGGAGACCAACTTGGTGATCCCGGATATGAAGTTGGGAGCAGTCAGAGAAACCCTGTCGATGATGGAAACGATGAACAGGCTAATTCAGAGTCAGCTGGACAGGGCAAGCCGGGTTGCAGTCGTGGTAGGAAGCGGAAGGTTTGCGTAGAATTTATCGACGATTCAGATTTGGCTAGTCCACCGAGTTTGTCGCCAATGAATGTCGACGTGAAGGTGAAGCGAGGCCGAGCACCGAAGAAACGGAAGCCAAGCGAGGAGGGAAGCAGCAGCCAGGAATCTGAGGCATCAAGGGAGACGTTATCGGCCGATCCTAGGTCTCCGTCTTTGAGGACGTCTGGTCGCCTTCGAGGAAAACAGGCGATTTCTTACTGTGAAAGTAATATGTTTCCTGATGGTAAGTTGAAGTTGATTTTTCAACTTTCATTTCTGGTACCGATTGTCAATGGTGCATTCAAAACAAAATTCAGATGCACAAGATTGTTGAAACTTGGAAAAAAAGGCAAGCCCTTTGTTTTGATTTGTGCACCAAGCTGTTCACGTTATCAAGGTTATTTGGACTACCATTGCTAATTCTTCACAGCACAATGTTCATTTTTGGACTGCAGAATTTTACCCGATGCCGTGTTCATTTTGTGCTACTGAATGGTTCATTTTGATCATGGTGCTAGGTAATTTGTGCCACTGAGTTATTCACGGCATTGTGTCCATTGTTGAGAGTTCCGGAAACACATCCATTGTTGGGAAATGCCACATGCAAGTCTGTTGCTTGGTGTTGGGCTGCCGGATTGTTCTGGCCATACAATCCGTGATTCCAACCGTGTTTGTAGCCATTGCGTCGTCTTTTGTTTAATCATGCTTGTGCTGCATTGCCAGGACACAGTTGAGCAATTTCCCACTTGCGTCATCATGCCATGAGATTTTTTCAGTTCATCGATTGTTTGTTCGTTCTTTCTGTCCACTCAAACCACGAGGAAATATTGTCAGCATAAGTTGGTGTTTGCATACGCTGCTTTCCTGCCATGTGACTTTCAATCCTGGATGCCTTGATGCTGTCAATTCTATGACTGAGGGCAACTTTACAAGAAAGGAGAAAAAAAATCAAAACTGAAAAAGAAAAATTGCATTTAAGCGCCATCCCACGGAGAAATCAGCATCAAAAGGACCAAACACTTTGATCTCTGACAAAGCTACCCCTCTGCAAAAAGCCAGTGTGCATGGCTCACTCAAATGATAGAAAAGGAAGTTGGTATGGTTGATAAAATTTTCCAGAAATTGCACCTTCCTTTCTGTCTGTCCCCCACACACTTCATCAGTTGCCACATGAGAGGGAGACCGATGGTGGTGGCAAGACGTGTCAGCAATTCCTGGGACTGGATCAACCATGTTGAAAATTTGATCAACCATACCACTTACTTTTGTAAAAAAAAAATATCATTATAAAATAAAAAAATAAAATAAAATTGTTCTCCCCCTTCTAGAACTTGATTATCTGGATAAGAAGCCTACTGGTAATAAAAGGATGAAGAAGAGTGTTGCACTGTCGAGAGGCAGTTCTGTTGCGACGGCCAAACATTCAAAACTGCCAAAACGACCGTCGAAGGGATTAAAACGATCTCGCGCGGTCGACAGTTCAGAAGACGAAGGCTCAGAGTCGGATGAAAGTGTTGACGCCGTTGACGGAGAAGAGACGTCGGAAGACCAAGATTTAGGATGTCACTTTTTCTCTAGCGATATGATGGAGTAGTTCCCGATGACAACGTTGCAGTTTTTGTGCAGCGAGCTGTAAAAAATTAAAAAAAAGATAATTGCGATGTTTTGGATAATTTTTATCACGTAAGTTTTTCCTTATCAAGTTTTGATACCTGTAGATTCAATAACCACAGCCCTTGTGATGATTTCGGATACCCCGTACTGGCTTCATATTTAGCTCTCCACCCACATTGAGAGTTGGCTTTGGTAAGATGCCATTTTGGTGAAAAGTGCAATGATACTTGGCATAAAAACGTTGGAAATAGTGACTTCTGTGGAATCACAAGTTGGCGTTTGGTGTCCATTGTGGTGTCGTTGAGAGTGTTTGCCAAGAAGTTTTTTCAGCAGAAACAAAATCATACAGGGAGCCTTCATGACCAGCCTCCAAAGTTGCTCTGTTCTCCGTCAGATGACCCTGAACTCATTAAATCATTTACACAGGGGGTCTGGGTGTCCCAAAACAACCCTATTTAATTTAATTAAATCAATTTATTTCCATTTTTTAATTTAAGCATAATATTCTGAATTTTCAGCCTCCTTTGCCCTTGTGGCCATGCCAATCTTCGAGTCATGAACTAAAGTTTGTCCTTGTGTCCGAGCCCAGCCCTTTGGTTAAGAAAAAAATTCTTTATTATATTTTTTAAATTAATTAAATTGAATTCATGCAAACATCTGTGGGAAAATTGGGTGCTTTAGATTGTACCACACCAATGGAAAACACGGGTTGTGATAGTCAACAATGGGCACGGTATGGACCTGCAGAAATATTGATAACTGCGTAGAATCGACAGCTGTTTGGCAAGGGTTGTCTTGGAACTTGTGGCGGTCCCAGTTTGAATGTTCCAGATGCAATGTTTTGATCGTGGAATGATTGATATGAGGTGATCAAAAGTTGCTTTTATGTTGTTTTTTCTTCAACCAATCGATGATAATTCTATTGTTCATTTTCTAGGATGGCAAGCAGTCAATCTGAAGACACTGTCTACCTCATGTCCAAATTTCGGAATTCCATTAACCATTCTGCTTGCCATGGTGCTTGTTTGGAGGATTAGGCTAATTCTGATCCCCTCATATCTCCCATCTCTTGAAAAATGTTCTTGGAATTCGTTTTCATCTGACCCACCTTTGATGATGCACCTCTTCGGAAACACAGGGTTTCCCGGGGAATCTTGAAACAATGAAACCTTGAAAAACATGCATTCCAAAAAGGACCTCGGAACTCTGAATTTGATGATTTTTGGTGGTAAAAACCTTGCAAACTGTCACTGCCAGCATTCTGAAACCCTTTTCTTGTTATAGCTTTGACCTTTGAGGGACACCGTCTCCCAAACCTTCTACCAGAAGCTTGATCCTTTGAAACACTACTGGAATTATCATCCCAGCCCCCATTTTTGTGGCCTGTGGTCATGGACACCACTTTCCGCCACTTGAGAAAGGCTTGAAAAACTTGGAAAAACCATTGAAAATGATTTTCGAAAATTACTGCGAAGCCTGGAAATAGTCGGCAGTACGACTTTGAAAACGCTGCTGGGCAGATTTATGAGTTCTGAAATGGCCACCTGCACTTACAGCTCTGACCTGCGTCTCATGTTTGCTCACGTGAATGCTTGCTCATGTTTAGATAATCGCTTCATATCCATGGTCTCTTGGATTTGTTGACGTTTGGATCCTCCATCCCTTTGGAGGTTAACTCTCCAATTTTAGAAGGAAGTCTCATCTCAAGTGGTTCATCCAACTCCACCTTCTCCCTTGCCAGCTCAACGTTTTTCAGTGTTTGCTTACGTGGCTGTTTCCATATTTTCGATCATAGCGAAGTTAAGAGAGAGTGTTATCCTAGTCGATATGATGCTTACTTGAAGAAGTCTCTGTTGGTCGAACTTCTGTCGAAACCTTTCAGGAGCCTCGTGTTACCATTGTCAGGTGGCTAAAACTAAAGCAGAATGATGGTTTTATCCAGTGCTTAAATTGGAAAAAAATCCGGCCGGCTCCCTAACATTTGAAAAGGGACAGCTTTTTCCCGAAAAGGTAAACGCTCTATGCAAAAGGGCAGGGGCAAAGGCTTGGGGGATTTCGGTTGAGGGTAATCAACCTCAAACAAATGCGGGTCAAAGTTTGGTGAGGGCAACGAGGTGGAATTTGGGGGTTGGAAAGGTGTTTCGGAAGGCATGGAATCTGACAAAATGTGTGAAAGTGACCAAATTAGCACCTAAAATAAAAAGAATAGAAATTTCCATCCACTATTCTGCAATGTTACGAAAATTTTCCACAATCGTCGATTTCAAGCCGACATCCTCCGGCTCTCATGATGAGGGCAGCCGGCTCCCGGAGGGGCGGCCGGCTCCTGGAACCCGTGGGAGCCCGCTCAATATAACCACTGGTTTTATCCACCTCACGATGGTCGTGTGGTGACATTCCTGAAACGTTGAGATACAATTCGACCAATGGAGACTTTGTCAAGTAAGTATCCTGTAGACATCCTGTGACATTTTTAGACCGTGTGTACAGTCGCAGAAACAATTATGTACCCATAAATGTGGACATATATTGCTGATTTGTAGGTCCTGTTGTTGTTCTTGTGACAAATGTCGCCACATAAAAACATTGTGCCAACAGATGCGACAATGCCAGATGCCTATTTCTAGCTTTGTGGCCACATTATCCATTCTTAGCAGTAATGTGTGAACCAACATGGCACCCTTTTATGGGTACATAATTCTTTCTATGACTGTACACCAATACTTTTACCCTACAACCTGTTTGTTTATCCAACAACCTGTTTTTTTAGTACTTCCACCCATCAACCAGTGTTTTTTTTAGTATTGTTGGTATCAATTCAACCAATAACATAGCATATTGATACTTTTATTTTAGCATGTTCTGTTCCTCAATTGTGCATCGTGAGTTTCTGGATTGTCCCCACAAAGATAAAAGATTCCCGAAGTCATTGTTCAACTGCAACCTAATTTGCTTGGCCATTCAGGCAAAGGGAACACCAGCGTCGGACGATTTTTCAGTAGCGATTCGACCCTTTTTCAGTAGCGTTTCTGCGGTGGTTTCTCATGGACTCATAACAATTTGAATCTGTTGTCAACCTGTTGATAGCTGTTTGTCCTTCTTTTTGAAAAGATTTTTATTTGCCTTGAGCTGACCGTTGTATTATTTCCATGGAGTTTTCGTTGTTTTTTTTTTCCTCCGGAGTTTACTTTCAGTTCTCCACTGACATTTTCTAGTTTTCTCTTCCTTGCACGAAAAAGAGTCTACTGTGGCCAGCAAATCCAGTCCTATTCGCAGTGCGAGAGGTTCACTGTATGTGGTCCGCTTATACCGGGGTCTAGGCCAAGTCCCTTAGCAGGCAATTGGGGGCAAGGGAAGCCATCCCGAGAATGTGAATTAACTTTGAAATTTTTGTTTTATTTTGGCAATAAACTTATGATTCCCCACGTGGTTCTTGCATCGTTGGCAAAATTACAACAAATAGGTAGTTAACTGTTCGTAAAAATTGAAATTGGCAACGTTTCACCCCCTCTGAGCGTGGGAGATCAGAACAGATCAGAACAGAGAGATCGAAGCATACCTCGATCGTGTGCTTGATATAGCCCCACATTCGCGGGAGCAAAACGTCCCCAATTTCAATTTTAACGGAACGGTTAGCAGCCTACTTGTTATAATTTTGTGAACTATGTTTCGCATATGTGGTGCCATGAATTGGTTCCCGCATCTTGCAATCCTCTCGGAGAATGTGGCAAAAAGGACATTTGCATACAGAAGTGGGGACAGAAAATTTGGGTGCCATGGCTTTTCAAACATGCTGAAATTGTAATTTGCCTCCATATCCGGCATTCATCCTAAAGTGTTTGGATAGAGGAATTATCAATTTGGATTCATTTGCACACTTGCACAAGGTCAGCATTCTTGGCAGGGGTGGGCAAGGTAGGGACCTCAGGGGTGGGGTAAGAGGCCCTGCAGCAGGGATGCAGGGGCAGAGCCCCTCTCGGGTGGTTTGGGACCTTTTTGGCAAATTTTGGTTCTCAAGATGGCATCCAGAGGCATTAAGTGACATTTTTCTTCTGAAAATGTGGCTGAGGCTGCCAGTCACAGCTCAACAATCCGGCTGTCACGTGCATTGTCTGTCATCTGCCAGCATTCTGAGAAACTGTTCTTGAAAAATAGGCTTGACCTTTGAGGGATGCAATCTCCCAAACCTCCGACCAGAAGCTCTGTCCCTTAGAACACTGCTGGCAGTGTCATCCCAGCCCCCACTTTTCTGTCCTGTCATCATGAACGCCACTTCTGCCACTCAAGAAAGCCTTTGAAAACTGCCACTTAAGAAAGCATTGAAAACCCTTGAAAATAACCTGCTGTAAAACCCTTGAAAATGGTTTTCCAAATTCTCTGGGAACCATGACGTGTGGATAGTTGATTAAGCATTTCTTCGTGAATACCTGAAATTCAATGCATGCCAGATTCAAACTCAGTGTTCATGCGGAAGCTGGATGATACACACATGCTGGGTAATCTTGTTCATTCATAACACCGGGGGCTGGGTTGGTTCTCCGCAGGTGGGATGGCAAAAACGAATGTGTTGACACCCTGAAAACCTCACTCCAGCGGGCCGAAAAATGTTTTCTTTTTCCACAAGGATTTGCTTCTTTCGTTGTTTTAATTTCTCCTTCTGTTCCACTTGGCGATGCAAACTTAGCATTCTGAAAAAGTCGGAATTCGGAAAAGATGAAAAACACAACGCAATGCCTTCTCTAAAACCATGGCAAACAGCTGGTCTGAGCAACGGGTCGGGTTCCGCCACACTTCTCTTTCTCCTCCTGCTTGAAACTTCTTCCTTCCCTTTTAAAAAATTATTTTTCACCACCTGCTAAAATCTATTTTTCTACACCTCTTAAAAACTTCTCTGTCTCCACGTTTTAGAACTTCTTTTTCTCCGCATTTTAAAAACTTCTTTTTCTCCGCCTGGTAAAACGTTTCTTATCCTCCTGCTCAAAACTTCTTTTTGTTCGCAAACCAAAAACTTCTTTTCTTGTCTTCTGCTAAAAACTTTCTTTTCACCTCCTGCTAAAACTTCTCTTTCTCCACATACAAAAACTTCTTTTTCCCGCCAGCTAAAATTGTTTTCCCAGACTGCAAAAACTTCTTTTTCTCCACCTGCTAAAAACTTCTCTTTGTCCACAAGCCAAAACATCTTTCTTTCCTGCTAAAAACTTCTGCCTGCAAAAACTTCTTTTTAAAAATCTGCTATTTCTGTCGTGAAAACAGGGGGGGGGGGTGAGTGTGGAGTGAAAAGAAGGCCTTGGAACACACTGAAGTTGTGCTCTTGAAACACTGAATTTGTAAACTGACATTGGCCCATTCGGAGAGATAGCTGCAGCAAGCTTGACCGAAGAAGCTTTGTGAGCATGCTTGGCTCGAATCCTCATGTGGAATGCGGTTGTTGAGGTATGATGATTAAATAATGTTTTTTGCAATGTTCTTTGATGGTGCATTGACTTGCTGTGCTTTTTCAAGTGCAGGACAAGGACAATTTTACCATTTTTTGTTATGAATTTTTCTTCTACGTTTTATTTTGTCTATTCCGATGGTGTTTCAGGAAGTGACCGTTTCCAACGTGGAACAATACGAAAATGTTAACCCAACACTTCATGTTTGGTTCTATTGTGCGAGAGTTTTGAATGGTTTTTTGTGGCATTAAAAGATTTTCTCTTTTTCTTAGACGTACCTAAACCTGTGTGCATTTTTATTGGCGATATGATTCAACTCTCGAAAGATCCTACGATAAATTTTCACTCGCCTTGCAAACGCCTTAACAACATTACATTTCATCAATGGTGCTGGAGAGATGCGTTGAAAGATGTGTCACGACATTGCAAACACCTGTCTCAGTGGTTCCCACTGGATAAATACCCGGCTCCCACCTGGAGCTCACCGAACCCAAGGTGGCCAGATCCTTGCGGCCAAACCCTTTTCTAACAGAAGCCAGATGTATCACATCATTGCAACCACCTGTTTCAGTGGTTCCCGCCGAAAAATACCTGGCTCCCACCAAAAGCAAACCGAACCCAAGGTAGTCAGATCCTCATCTTGTGGCCAGATCCTTTTGTGATTCCCGCCTTTCCAGCGATTCCTGCCTGACAATTACCCGGTTGCCACCAAAACCCATCCTACCCTAACCTTGCGGCTAGATCCTTTTCCAACGGGTTCCAGATGTGTCTCGTCATTGCAAAACACCTGTTTCAGCATTTCCCACCGGTAAATACCCGGCTCCCACCGAAACCTAACTGAACCCAAGGTAGATGTCGTGCGATCCTTTTTCAACGGCGGCCAGATGTGCCACATAATTGCAAACACCCGTTTCAGTGGTTCCTGCCAGACAAATACCCGGTTCCCACCTGAACCCAATCTACCATAACCGTACCCAAGGCAGATGTTTTGCCAGATTCCCTTTCCAACGGTGGCCAGACGTGTCACGTCATTGCAAACACCCGTTTCAGTGGTTCCCGCCAGACAAATACACCGCCAGTGGCTCCCACCAAAACTAACCTACCCTAACCAAACCTTAGGCAGATGTTTGCCGCCAGATCCTTTTGCAATGGTGGCCAGGCGTGTCACGTCATTGCAAACATCCGTTTCAATGGTTCCCGCCGGACAAATGCCCAGCTCCTACAGAGACCTAACCTACCCTATCTCCTGTAGCTAGATCCTTTTCCAGTGGTGGCCAGATGTCAGGCTCCCATTTCAGTGGACGACTGGACCATTTCTCCACTCCATGGGTTCTTGGGTAGCCAAATTAGTAGGGGTTATTGCGGATGCGGGAGTCAGAGTTGCTCCAGGAGTGCATTGTTTCACCCCCACGTTTATCAAGGAAGGCCAACCACCTTAGGTGAAAAAAAATGCAAGAAAAAGCTTTAAAATTGCCAGAAAATGCCCTGAATCTCTGTGAATACCCCAGGTGGATATCTTGAGTGGTTGAAAAGTTATCGCCAGAAAACCAAAAAGGTTTAGTCATGTGTAAATCTTTTTTTGTCAGTCGCAAATTGTAACTTTGGGTTTCATTTTCGCTGCTTTCCATGTTATTTTTTTTTGTCCCTTCCACCCTGTGAACAAGCATATCAGAAAGTTGGAAATTTGAGAACTTGTGCAAATAATCTGTGGTAAACTTTCGACAGAATTATAATTTTGTTTATCTCTGCCAAAAATCGCCCGCATTCCCCATTCCAATTCATCTTCAGATGACTTAATGACCAATTCAATGGACAGATTTGTTGCAAAAATAATTTCTTTTGCGCAAGGCTTATTCCTTTTCCATTGTTGCATTAAAAGATGCATCCGTCTGTTGAATTGCCTATTGAGTTGAACCTGAGAGTAGGTTGCAATGGGGAATACGGGCAATTGTGTGAGACGTAAACACAGCCTCGTTCGCAACAAATTGCAATGAATTGCGCAACAAAGTAGGAGGAGTACAGCATGGCCACAGTTCCAGAGGCAAAAAATGACAAACAAAAGAACAAACTCAAACGTTGAGCACAAGGTCAGAATTAGAAAAAAGTGATGATTCAGGTCATTACGAGACAGATGATTTTCTCATGATTCAGGAGTTACGCGATGGATGATTTCCTCTTTCAGAATAAAATAACACTTTCGAACTTTCTTTCAAACACGTTTGACTCGCTTTCCGTTATCCCAATTGGGTCGGATGGTCCTCGAGTTTATTCAACCAAAGTAATTTATAAGTGTTCTTTCCTGATGGACACAATCAGACTTGTTGGCGATGTCCTCAGGCCACTGTTATGCTCCACGATGTTATGCTTAGGCGACCTGAGCATTAACAGTCACCAATTTGCTGTTACCAATCACCAGCGGCTAGAGGACTATTGACACGCTGTCAATTTACAGTACAAATTGTCCTCCGTGACATCTTCCCAGTCTGTCGGGGACTTTACGCAACCTCCGTGCGACAATCGGGAATGTGCTATTTTCGTCAAATTTCGCAGGAGAGACAAAAAGCCTTGCAGTTTGAAATGCAGATCACCTCGACGACACGAGCCACGGGACATAAAAGACGGGGCCGAATCAGACAGTCGTGGGTCTGTGTTGCGTTTTCGGAAGCAGCTTTAACGATCATCATGTAATGGCCAAAAGTCCAAAAATGGGATTTGCCAAATGTGGCATGTGCATGGTTCTTACATGGGTGTAGAATTTTGAAGCTTTGGGCCACCCGGAATGGGAGCACCTTGGCACCACATTGGAGGGAGAATTATGCAGAGGGTCTGGGGGATGCAGTCCCCCAAAAGCTGAATAAATTTTAAAGAAATTTTGGCATCCCGATGCCGTATTTCTCACGAGGGAGAGCCATAAGAACATGCCAGGGAGAGGCAAGCATCAAGCGACTTTCTGAGGCGACATTTGTGGCAGGCGGCAATTGCCCCCAGGTGACATCCATGTTGGGCATCAGAATGAGTTTTTATCCCATTCAACAAATCCTCCTTCTTCCGTGAATTTGACTTCAGATTGTCTTTCTGTTTAGTTATTGTATTTGTGATTACCAATAAGACCTTGATCGTGAATTCCGCTGCGCATTCGACAAACTGTCCGCATTGAAAGGGAGTTGTTTTTTTTTCATTGGGAGACGTATTGATTTTTTCTTTATTGGTCATCTGTCATTTTCATAAAATGTAGTCAGCGAATGTGTTTATTTTTTCCGAACCTCTCAGCCGGAAAATGTAAATACATATGCTGACGAGACTGTACCTGGGAAGGATATTCGCCAGTAGCTGTGCAAGGCACTGCTAGCGACAGTTGTGCACCTGAAATCCAGTTTATGGCCAGATCAATTGGCAATCCAGTTGGTGCAATTGGTAAGTTTTTTCTTTTTTTGGTTATTCTGGTTTAGAATCAGTTCTAGTGCCAAATCCTCTTTATCGAAAATTCCGTGCTTTCTCTCTGCTGCGATTCCGAACTCTTACAATCTGCACACAAGACCCAAATAAACCATTCAAGCCAAATCATAAGCTTTTTTACATAAGTATGCCGACCTTCAACCTTCTAGGCTGCTACTTGGCTGAAGTTTTGCATCAAGAAGTTTGATGATGCCAAAGTAAGATGAGATTTTTTTTCGAAAAACGTTTATTAAAATATCTTCTTTGGAACAACACAACATTGAATGTTGAAATTTTTCACACAGTTGCATTTTCATCTTGTGGCAGCAGATTTCCACTTTTTGATGCAGAGTGTTAATTTCTGTTCATTCTGGAGCAAAGGTGAAGTTTGGCATTAGTGTCCTGATATTTCTAGCCAAATTCTAGCTCAATTTAAGTCACTTTTCCAAAAACATCCTCTTAATCATGATGGTTTTGGTGCTGCAGCGATCAAAATTTTAGTCTGCACTCTTTCAGCAGTAATTTTCTAACAACATCAGGGATGTGAAATTTTCCACAAATCTCAGTTAAAATGTGTAAAAATTCTGTTGTAAAAATTAATGTCTTCTGCACGAAGGCTTCTGGCCGTCTTAAAAAACA
>JASGXE010007499.1:0-19147 GCA_030068105.1 Sinentomon sp. SZTP_YWyxl | reverse complement strand
GGGATTCATATGGCAAAAGCAAGAGATCCTGACTCAAATTTTGAAGCGATATCAAAGACCGATTCAGTGAGCTGAGTTTCGCATGTTATTGCTATTTTGATTCCCGCTGAATTCTGAATCACCATTAATCGTTCAATGTAGATTTTCACTTGAATCATGATCCACTTACCATTAAACTGGAAGATATGCCGTAAAATTTTGATATCCCCGATAAAATTTGAACAATGTAATGCTCAACCCTGTCGCCGTTAAAAGTAAAACTCCCTCTCTTTTCTTGGGCGTCAGGAAGCCGTTGCACGCTAAACCCCTCACAATTTAGGCATGCCCTTGCACTATTTAGGCATGCCCAACCGTGTTGAATGCACGCCACTGTTGTTTGTTTCTGAAGCGGTGCATTCATCTGCGTCCTTTTGGGTCGTTTTAAAGGGGTCAGTCATCGCTGACTCAGTGCAATCGACCCCAATTAAGAGCGTGATTGATGTGGTTGATTGAACACTCCAATATAAAAGGGTACCCGTCTCGTAAGTCGATTTATAATATGGCTTACCATTTCTTGTGGCACCAGATCTCCAATCACAGTTCGAAAATGGCCTATAACTGACCAAAGGGACATTTCAATGACTTACTTGCATGTCGGAATGTGTGTGTTCATTGTAGCTTTTCGTTGTTTGATGATGGCCCAACTTTCGGTGGACAAGACGGCTGTTTATGAGCTCATAAAACGCATAACAACATAAGGGATTAAGGACCTGAAGCTAAAGCAGCGTAAGCCTTTGATGACCTGATTACCTACTCCAGACGCTTGTTCTTATTCATTGCTTTCAACCATAATCTGAAACAGAACATTTTAATTGTCGGCTTTGAAGAGATTATTGCTTTTGATGTCAATTATTGTCGATACAGATCTGGATCCTTGGAAACAGTCGGAGACCGCTGATCCATGACAATACCCCTATCGGATTAGGATCTGATCTGCACACAGCAATGCAGTTAATACTGTTGTCTTCTATGCGATTAGATGATTCCACTGATCAAGCAAGGCTTGGATTTGGGAATTGATAAATGTCACTTTATCAGTTGAAAACTTACAAAACAGGACAACACTGTTTCAAAGTGTAAACGTCTCAACGCACATAATTATGAGACATTTTTCGCGGAGCGGGGAAATTTTTCGCAAATCTTTGCATCACAAAACTGTGAAAATTCATGCCTGAACATGTTGATTGCGGTGACAGTAATTAAAATGTGGACGACTATTAATTCATAGTCTGATTGACTCGCGGGTGTTGCTTCAGAGTCATGATATTAAAAAGTTTGGCACATTTTTATGACCAAAAATATGTAAACCCAAAAAGTCGTTAGTGATATTTTTGCAACCTTCGTTCAGAAAAAAATTCCGACCGTTTTATTTATTGGATCGAACAACTGAAAAGCCATTGATAACGGGCACAGATAACCGTATTTTTATAAATTCCATATTCACTGCCTTAAGCGTTCATGGGTGTTAATGTCTGAAAAGAACATGGAACATTATTTCATTGCCATTGTTCAGATTACTGAGGTAGTAAATGACGCAGGCTGTTGCTCTTTTCGATCCGTCAAGCTTTTTGCGAAAAGCAATCAAAAAGCAATCATTTTCCATTCTCAACAGAATGACATGCGACAGGAGGATCAGCAGTTGACGGCGACGCTGCCAATAGCAATATGCGTTAAACACTCATCATACGGCAAGATGCAATAACCAAAACAATATAACCATGGATCTTTATACTTACAAATTTCTTTTATTTATTTTTTAAGTATTTAAATATAGACATAAATAAAGACGGTAAAATGCATCATATTCGTACTGAACCAGGAATAAAATAAAAATAAAATTCCCAGGCTATTTTTTAGACGATTTGTCCTGATTCGAGTTTGAAACAGAGTGAAAGGAAAAAAAATTAAACAATTTTGACGGAACACCATTTGAGAGCAGCCGCGCAGTCCCACATTTCCCGAAATCCAATCAGAACAACAAAGCCCTTGAGATCTTTTGCCTAACTTGCATACGTGTGATGTCCGTGTTCCGCAATATTTATTCCTGATTCTCCTGCATTCTGTGAAACATCCTGTGGGATAGAACCAAAGTGGCATAAATCGAAATGGCCGTGGTCGTCTTTCTCTTGCGACCAAGTTTAACCTCACTGCGTTTACTCGTGTTCATACCAGGAAAATAACATCTTTGACTGTGCTTTGTAAGACTCTCGGAACTTGTCCGTGGCTGTGAAGTTGATAAGGTAAGATCTAACCATTCATACCACGATCTACCTCCGGGAAACCAAAGCTCGCTGAGTGGGAGCTGATATCAAATCATAAAACATCAGGTCGGATATTCCTGGGATGACTTATCGCCTATCGCATCTGGAGGAATTTACGGTGTTAGCATCAAACCTTGAGGTTTATGTGAAAATGCTAAGGGAAACGTTTAGCCCGACTGCAGAGAACTCAAAAGCAGTCTACATCCCCACCCGGCAGTTATCAGCAGGCCACCGAAGCCACCTTGGTTGCCCAATCTTCTCGCAACCCAAAAACGAAGGCTTATACGTCTCATTTCAAGAGGCGATAGGTCTGTAATAGAAATGCGAATAAGGAAAATTCGCCGATCTAGGTGAATGAAATAGCTCCAAGTTTAAAGCTCTCAAAATGTAACTATATCCTCCTTTGACCCTACCAATGCGGCATGGCGCACTTTTTGGGTTTAAACTGACCTATCAAGTGCGGCAGTAGAGGGAATATTCCATCCCAGACTGATCCTACTGTGGTGGTGGAAGTTTCCAGCCCAGTTGACAAATCGATTGTTTTGAATGAGACATTTGCAAAGGTTTTCAGTGTTGACAGCAATATTCGGCTCCCAGAGGGTTCGTGCTGGGAGCCTCTCGCGGTGTCGGAGAAACTTCTTGATTTCCTTTTTACGATGCCTACATTTTACTCGCATCGAGATCACGTAAACAAGTCCGTCTCAAACTTTCAAGGGAGACATTGGCAATTTCTCGTTCTTGTGTAGATCTATTCCGAAGTGGAACTCTCTTCCAAATGGAGTTTTTAAACAGCCTTTGACCATCCTTCTCAGCAAGTCAGACTGCGCCATTTTTATGATCAATACTGGGAAATTCATCTTTTTTTACCTGTTCACTCCACTGGGTGTCACATCTGATCGAAACGGATCGGGGGACTGAGATAGAACGGACTGAGGCAGAATGCGACTGAGGCAGAATTGGACTGAGGTAGAATTGGACAAAGGAGGGAGTTTTGGAGGGAGTTTTTGCTTGGGGTGGTAGCTTACACCTGTCCGAACTTAACCTAACCTAACCTGACCTAACCTAACCCGCAGAAATGAAAAAAATCAGCTTCCAAAAATGCAAAAATTCTGCCTCAGTCCACTTCTGCCTCAGTTCGTTCTGCCCCAGTCACCGGTCCCATCGAAACGGACAGGCGGTGTTGCATAACTTCAGTTCATTGCTATCTTAAGTTAATTGTTGGCTAAAAATCGCGGTGTGTTCCTTCCCTTGCCCGAGATTTAATTGTAAAAACGTTGTAGATGCAACCAATTTGATTTTACTTTTAGTTTTTATCTTGTTGAACTTTCCTGTGAATATCAGCGTTTCATGCATGATACTGAGAGGAGAAATCTCTAAAAATACAAAATTACAATTCGATTAAAATATTTTACGCATTTTTGTTCGCCCAGAAACGCATTTTTTCCAAATACGAAGCCTCATCTGCAACACAGATCACATTACAATTTTCGTATGACGGTGTTTGATAAAGAAATAATTGAAATATTGGATAAAAAGAATTGTTTAAGCACGCAAAATGTCACCAGGTATGGTGACCAACATATGCTATTTTTTGAGTTGGCATTCCTGGTGAACAACTTGTTCGCGAAGTCTTCTAGTCACTTCTGTTTACAATAAATATTTCATGACCTGATGGAATATTCTGGAGAATTTGTTGATGTTCTACCTTTGCAAAGGCAACCTCGTGTTATGAAATCGTTAAGGCTTTTGACCGTTAATAAGTCCAGTGCAAAGTCGACAGGTAAGAAGTATTTCGTTTCCGATAAACAGCATCTATTTTTTCTCCCATTGATTTTTTCCGAATGCTCATAACATCTGCACCACTGACCGGACGAACTGGCTTCAGTACACAATTATGAACTACAAATTTCATCGGTGTATAAATGATCTATATTAATTATCGTTGACTGTGGTGATAAACTGCATTGTTCACTGTAGATACACATAATAGTGACTAATCGACAGGTGTTCGGCGTCTTCTGCGTTCAGTTACGTCGTCCTTCTTTTTAGTTTATGATATCTTCACATAGCATTTCTGAAATAATATCACAATAATTCAATTCTGTTCTGGTCAAGGAAGAAAAATTATTAAAACGAGAGAAAATTATGTCATGTGCTAAATTATGTTGTGTTCTCATGACGAGAACATGACCTCGAAATTCACTTCACACTCATAGCACTTTCTAAAGTTTTGTGTAAAATGCACTTCCTGAAGGTTTTGTGTTTCGTGTATGCGATTTCTTTTAAAGCCTCCAATTCGTGAGCCACTTTTTCCATTTGCTGTCCTATACAACATCGTTTAATTGGTATAGTTAAACATGCTTTGTCCAAACGCGCACAACCACCGCATTCTTTTTGGAATTTTCTGCAATTCAAAACGAGATTTTAAATCTGTATTTCAACTGAATAGTAGCAGCATATTATTAAGTTTTTGTCATGCTTCCAGCGGCGCAAAACAGCTGTCATTATGTAACACATACTTTGTGGAATGAATTGATTGAATTGATTGAATCACTGTATTTTGTGGGGGTTTCCCCACTATCATACATGATGATAACACTTTTGCACAAAAAACAATAAGAAACGCCAATAATCGGGGAAACCATCACGATAAGCGGGCACAATGAGCCCATACAAAATAGGAACTGATGGCTCAATCAACTGGCATGGCCCTAGCATTTGGGGTGTCAATTTCACGGACGCAGATGGCAATGGAGGGAGGAGAGCAGTTGGCCGGACAGCAGGAGGGCCTGAGTGTGGAGAAATGTAAAGTTTGTTTTTCTTTTTCTGAGAAATGGAAGCCTGCTGAATTTTGCAGTGCCCAGGTTGGCGGATGCACAATTGAGAGAAAATCCCAGTTGGAATTTTTGCCTGAGTTGGAATATGGCATTTCCGCGACTGCGTCTGTGCCCTGCATCTCTGCCTGCACACACGGCGGAGAACTGGAGCTGTTTGGCCTTTTGGTGCTGTTGTTTTCGGAGAGATTGCATGCCGTGGAAGAGCCAACTTCCCAATCCGGAGGAGGGAAGAGATCTGTCGTTCAACCGACACATCTCAGCACCTCTTGCCAAGCACCTCTCTCAGCACCTCGGACCTTCTGAAATCTGCTCTGGGTTGCTTGCCCAGCCCACTTGCTCAACCCCCACCTCCACACGGCCGCGACTGTCTCCTTAGACTGAGGTGGCCCTTGGAGCCGTAAAACAAAACAACCACTGAGAGGGGCGCATGCACCCCATAAATTTGCCGGCTTCGCAAATTATACAGACAAAATTACACAAGACAAATTACAAACAAATTACAAAGACGAGAGCAAGTCCAAAGCACCATTTCATGACTACTTTTGTTGCTGCGACATAAATTTCTGGAGTTTTAAATCCAAAGAATTAATTTTCAAACTCGTATGGAGAAAACAGAACATCCACTTTAAAACTTTCAGATCCAGTCAAATTTGGCCAGAAACACAATTTAGAACAAAGGCAGCAGCCGGCGCCATAGAATTGATGTATAGCTCCGCCAAACCAAGATTGAAATTGTACAAATTAGAAATTGCATCAAGTTTCCTCTTATTCGGGCGAAATTCAGGCGGGGTGCACGGCCTTCCTAATGTCATGTGAGAAAGCTCACATGACATTAGGTTGGCCGTGCACCCCGCCTGAATTTCGCCCGAATAAGAGGAAACTTGATGCAATTTCTAATTTGTAAAATTTCAATCTTGGTTTGGCGGAACTATACTTAAAGGTTGGGACAGCACAAAGTCTGGGAGTGAATTCCAGTCAGCTATTGCTCGGGACACAAAAGAAAACTTCCCTATAACTCTCATGAAGGCTAATGGCTTTATCTTATAAGGGTGGTCAATGGCGACTGTAAAAAGGTGGGGGCGTCATCAAGCAAAACAAATCTCCCCATCCCCCGGAGTGGCCAAGGATGCGATAAAGACACAAAATGCGGTGGACCTTTCTCCTCTTAGCAAGCTTAGGCCAACCGAGCTGAGCAATCACTGCGGTGACGCTGCTCCGTTTGCGGTAGCCCCTAAAACAAAGCGAGACGCGCGCTTTTGAGCACGCTCCAAAGATTCACAATGAGAAGTAAGATGAGGATCCAAAGACGTTGATGCACACTCAAGAATTTGTCTGAACAAAGTAAAGTAGGCAAGCACGCAAATTTTCTTTGGACATTTCCTAAAATTCCGTTTTGCAAAATAAAGTGAACAATTGGCTTTTTTTGAAACAGCTGAAACCTGACGGGACCAATGAAGCTTTCCATTAAAAACAACTCGCAAATGTGATGAATCAGTTTGGGGGATAAGATTTTGTCAATCGAGAACGTACGTAAACTCGTTGCATATACTCCGTCCTCTGCAAAAATGAATAACTGAATATTTTCAGTTTCATGGAAGAGGTCGCGCACCAATCGGATATCGCTACCAAATCAGCTTGTAATAAAGCCTGAGAATCCAAAGGACTGGCGATTTTCCTATGTTCTTAGATTAAACAATAGTCAGCAAATAATTTTATTTATGATCGCATTGCACCAACAATGTCATTAATGAAAATCAAGAATAGCTGAGGTCCCAAAATACTTCCTTGCGGTACACCAGAAGTAATTGGCAGGGGTTTGGAGAAGGTATCATCAATTTTTACAACCTGCGTCCGCTCAGTCAGGTTGCCTTTCAACCAACTGAGCGTAACTTTATCTACGCCCGTGAAGGCTAATTTCATCAGAAGTATAGAAAGGCTTATAAGGTCAAATGCCTTACAGAAATCAATCTAAACGGCGTCAACTTTTTATCCCTGGTCTAGCAGCATGACTATTTCTTGGCTAAAAGTGGCTAGTTGCGTCTCACAAGAGTAACTAGGACGAAAGCCAATGAATCCTTCAGTGCAAGACAAGAGCTTCTGCCACGTTGTAAAATCCTGATGGTTTAAAAATTTTGCTTTGTGCATTAAATACTGATAACATCCACTATATGTTCACGCATGGACTTTCTCCCATTTGAAATGGAAGAAGATATTTGGGACACATTTACTATTGTAAATTCTGCAGCTGGGATAGTGGCTGTTGATTCCTTTACAGTTTCCTTCACTTGCAATTGATTTTATCGAGGTCATGACCAGGAATCTATGCATTATTTTGCTGTATTGCTTAACGGTCCCTGGATATTCGCTCACATTTGTGACGATATCATTTCTGCTTAGATAAAATGCTGTTCAATTTTGAAAGATAATAACCATTTTGTCTTAACGGGAGGATCAATGGACGGGTATACCGATATTCATTGTTATCCTCAGTTTTATGCGTCCGTGTTCAACAATGAAAGTTGACATCCAGTCATTTCAACTTGATGCTAATTAACTCCTGGAACATTCTTCTCTCAAGCGTGATATCAGTTGCAAATAGATCTGGTTGTATAAAGCTATGCAGTGCAATTTTTTGGTTTTTAATCTCCACAATTATATCCCCTATGCAGTGCAAGTTACTTACGAAGCAAGGCTTTTCGACTAGTCTTTCCTTATACGCCCGGAGAGTTACCATCACTGTCGTAGCACAAATGCAATCCAGGCAGCTGTTCCTTCTCGGAGCAGCATGGGAATATCCCATCCAATGAGATCACCAGAAGCTTGTTCTACTTTCCTGCCTTTTGAACAGAATTTTCATTACGAAATGTTCTCAACCGACCCTCTTCACTTTCAGGCCTCTTTGGACACCCCTTCTCATGTCAAGATATGTTTTATTGTGGATTTAACAAAATACAATCAGGCTGATCTTCGCTGACAATCGGTCCACTTCTCCTTCCCTATTGGAATACGGGCAATATCTTGTATTATCAACCCGTTCCACTTTCGCTCTTCGGCCAAGGATTGCAAATTTCCCATTATCTTCAATCTCATAAAATGATTCTAAGAAGAGTATCAAGAATAAATGTGGGGACAGTGTGGTGAGCAGCACATTGGTTTTTGCCAATTGTAAACCATTCGGCTCCATCAAGAAACAGACACTCCTAAACGCTCTTTTCTCTCATAATGATGGACAAATATTTTTTTCTTATGAAACTTGGCTGAATGGTTCCCAGTAAAATTCGGCATTATATCATCGTAAACGATTGTGCCCCTATCGTCCTGTCTCATTTGGCAGAAAAATTCTGAAGGAGTACTCTGCCTCAATTCAAAAACTCATTTGAAGTCAGGAGTTGCCAACCAACCTGGCTAGCAATGTTGCCACTGGTAATTAGTGCTATCGGGCGAAGAAGCGCGGCATGGTTTGTGATTTGCTTTCCTTGTGCACTCCACAGATTGTAAAAAACGACTGCGATTTAATAAAACTGACGTGTAACTGCATGACTTAACAGGTACAAAGGGACCATCTGAAAAATTCCTCCAAAATTAAGAGATCTTTGGTGGTGATATTAAAGCATCTGGCATAAACGTTAAAATGGTTATTTCGTCAGAATTAGCAACTCGAAGCGATGGCCATATCCTTGTTACCTCATGAAGCAAGCGAACTTTTTTTCTTGCTTACCTTCGACTTTATCCACCAGCATACCAACCACTTACTTTATCACCAACTTCTGGAGCTACTCAAGCTCTTGGTGAATCAGGAGAAAAGTCTTTGGAAGAGTCGTTGCCGGACATTTTAGACACGATCAAATGAAAGGCGACGAATTCCACTCACATTTAAAACACTGTCTCTCTGGTAGGGGAGTCCCTATTGCGTGGTTAACTGTACGTGATTTACACCGGCAAAATAAAATAAAAAAAAATAAAGTTAGAAAGTGAAAACCGAACGAGAAACGAGATGGCCGATAGTGCGGAAAAGTCTCCTTAAGAGTTAGAATTTGACATTCCGAATCTGTGTATTGTTTATTTTACTCACATCGTCCAGCAACTTCAAAACACAGGGCATGAAATCTTTGATTCCTGAACAATTATCAGCAGTGAATTCTGAAATCGTTAGAGCAATGAAGCATACGATCTTAAAATGTGACATTTTGAACATGAGTGGCATTGAGTACACTTTATTATGCTCAAGTAATCAACAATTATGTACCTTAATCAAGTACCAATATTGGTTCTTCGGTGTCAGTAAACTTCGAAGCCGACCATGCACGAACTCTGATATTTCAGGAACCTATAGCTTAGGGCGATCTTCACCCTAAGTGGGATTTTTGCTGGTTTGCCTCAGGGCAAGTCATTGGTAATTGGAGAAATGTATATTTCCTTTTTTGTTATATTTTCAAATCTGAAACTTTTGCCAGTTCTGATCAAGACTGTGATAAAACCGCTAATTTATAAATTCTCAATTACCAAAGACATCTTGGACTGCACTGTCCGTACACATGTAGTTCCGATGGAACGCCTACAGCCGTGCATGGTTGGAGCTGGTTGCACTGACCTTGATGAAATAATACATTTTCATTTTTGCCCAGGCCAAAGACAGTAGGGCTACCCTGCATCATAATCTCCATGCTGTTATCATTGCTGCTTTCGGGTATGATTTATGAATATTTACCGGCGTGTCTAAAGAAAATAATTCAAATGCTTAAGAACAGGATCGTATGCCATTACTATAAAATCTGGGCGACCTTCTTAAAGTGTGTTTAATGGACAATTCTCTATCAAGATTGGAATCACCGCAGTTGCTGTATCATGAATTACCGCGGAAACACCGGAAAGCATATTTTTGTTAGATCGATGCCAACACGGGACGTCTAAGCAATTTACCAAGTACAGAGAAAATCGGACTAGTTTGGGCCATGTACATATGCACTCCACACAGTGATGGCTGGGAATAGGTAAATCGCTCAAGCGAACGGGGTGTGGATTTTCAAGTGATCTGGCAAATTGTTTTCCTCTCAATTTTTCTTGATTCATAATCACAGGTTTTATTAGATATTTTTCATGGTTTTTGCGACGAAATGGATGTGCATATAATTGGTTTGTTTCTGTTATATTTTTGATTCTGTTGTATATTGCATTTATTTGATAATGCGGCAACCACGAAAATAAACAGCTACATTTTAATTCATACATTCATTCAAAAGGGAAAAAGTCCGTATTCTGTTGATTTTGATTGTTTTCATCATGACGAAACGTGAATGCTTTCAATAACAATATTTGTCTTACAGCAAAATGAAATTTTATCATTGTGCTGCAAGCCAAACTCAACAATTTAAAAACCACCCGCATATACTTACTCTTTTCAACTTGGTAATCTTTCAGACATTTTGCCTGTCCGTCTACCAGAGCACGCGTAAGCTCTTTATCATTATTTGCCACTTGCTGTAATAAACTTTCAATTTCTTCTTTGTTTTCTTTGCCCTTTTCATCAAACTGCGGGAAAAGAGAATATGTTAATGTGCAATCATTTAGGAATTTAAATTCATTTACAATGACTAGTTTACCGAATAAAGATACACGAATAGCCTGGTTATGAAGAGCACAGGTACGCTCTGTGCCCAGAACAAGCTGAATAGCGAACAATTGTACGGGTTTTTGACCATGATCCCAAACACGTGTTTCAGGCATTTCACGGCGATTTTCGCGATTTCGCGCACTGGGATACTCGAACCAGGGTGGGTTTTCGTTATGTGCAATAACATCCTACACTTCCCCGAAACCGTGTTACATGAGCGCACAGGTAAAAGCTGTCCGTTGTCTAACAACCAAACACGCACGTGTGCGCGCGCTTATTTTATTGCTACTAGCTATGGCGGCTGCATTCCGGAGTGGAGCGATTAGTGCCCGTTTGGAGATCCGGAGAAAATGTTTTGCACTTTCTTCGGGGATTTTAAGTTCTATGTGTGGCATAATTTTAGACAGCTTTCGATGCCGTGAGATAGCGTAGCATTATATGTACACGACGGAAAGAACAGCAGATAGTGCCTTGAGTAAGGTTGGAAGCAAACCCCCGCAAAAATATTTATGCAAAAGAGACTTTCTGTCACTTTAGTTGGCTATATTTCTGAAGTGAAAAAGTCTTTAACGCCGCTTGATTCCGACACAAAAGCAAACAAAAAGACGTATCTGCACAACTTCCAAAGGAAATTTGTGCATCAGGTGCCTTGACCAGAGCTTATCAAAAGTCCTCGAACATAGGCTATATTCTAAAGACTGGTTAACAAAGGAGTCATCTAATATTAACAGGCCTTGGTGTAACTTCACGCCTCACACATGTCATGATATTTTGCAGCGCATCCTGCTATTAATTCTAAATGGTGCCTGAGTTGATATATGGGCTCCAATGTTCGAAGACTTTTGATATGTATTGTGCAGTATATACTAGTATATAACACTTTCTGATAGGCTGCGAGATATGTCATAGACGCTTCCGAACGAAATTTTATAAATAGGATGACTACTTAATGGGCTACATGCCATTGTGATAGCGGACGCCCCTAAATATCATAAAAAGGAAGCAAAAGATTGCACGGTTCTTTGGCATTTCAATTAAAACGAGTACTGAAAAAAATACACTTTGACCTGCAGACAGTTGTGTAGAAAAATACTTGCTGTATGTCGTGCGCTAAGATATAGACAGCTTGAATCTACCGCGTGCAGCATTTTTTTTGCATTTTACCGGCAAGGAGTACTGAAAATACACTTTGACCTTCCGACAAATGTGTAGAAAAAAACTTGCTGTATATCGTGCACTAAGATACAGACAGCTTAGTTGTGTTTTTTGCAAACAAACTTAAAAAATATTTATAGGCTTGAGAAAGATTTACTTAACAAGAATATAGTAAATCTTTGTCAAGCATGTAAAAATGTACGTATGCTGTAGAAATGTTTGGTTTGATCGCAAAAACATAACTAATCTGTCTGTATCTTAGTGCACGATAAACAAGTTTTTTTCTACACATCTGTCTGAAGGTCAAACTGTATTTTAGAACTCGTTTTCGGTAAAATGCAAAAATAATGCTGCGGTAGATTTAAAAAGGCACCCAGACGAAACGAAGCATTCTAGCTAGAAATCCATAACTGATTAGATTTCTATTTTATGGCAAATATGAACAAGAAAATCCACACTTGAACGCATTTTGATGTGTTCGAGAAATAACAAACACTGAAATTTACTTCTTTAAAACCATTTGTGGCAGTTGCTCAAGATCCTCGAAAAGAATCTGATGAAAGGATGGCCGATCCCACGAAGCAAATTAGAATGGATGGTTTCATTTTTTGTCTGGAAGCAAGCTCAAAGCCATTGCTCAAATGGTGACCTAAAAGAGTTTTTCAAATGTAGAGATATTTTGAACACCTGGATCTACAACGGAAAAGATTTCTGCTCAATTTAATAAATCTTTCGATAAACTCACCAATTTCAATTCCACTAAGATACACTTCATTAAACACTGTGGTCAAAAACAACAAATTGTGTATCTTTAACATTATGGTTCTGGATTTAATTAAGAACAAATTTTAAAATTTCAAAGAATAAAATTATGCAGAAGAATAAAAATATGCAGAAAAAGACGATTGAAAAATAAAACGAAGGAAATGCAGCAAAAATGACGATGTACAAAGAGGCAATGTCAATCGAATAAGTCAGTGATCTCGTTTAATTACCCTCACGTAGTGTGGACAAGTTTGTGCTGAGCGGGTCACTGGAACGCAAGGAATTCCATTCCCCGCATGTTCTGCGGAAAAAACTGTTAAAGAAAGGAGTGAACTTTGTGAGCGGTAAATCCAGGTGAAATCCATTGTCCGACCGGCGTTGAATGGCTCTAAGGGTGATTTCAGGTGGTAGGGAAATGCCTATCCCAGATGTATGTTATGAAAGCTAAAATTGATGTATGTTATGGAAGCTAAAATTGATAGCAGAATATGTTTTTTGTTCTCCAAGTAGATAAAGCAATTAAAAAGAGACAAGTGTTTTGGTATCTTTTCCCTATTTCTTTTTCTATAGTGCTTATTTTTTGTTAGGAATAAGATCATTAGTTAGAACTATAATCATAAAAAGTTCATCCCTATCTCACAGGCTGACTGACCGACATAAATTAAGGGGCACTTCCAGACAAACCACAACTTTGAAATTTGGAAGAGATTAGTTAGCGTTGCTAAACACGGAAATAATCCAGTTGGCACATGTTGGATCAAAAATGCGATTTCCTATTAAACGGCTTTCATTGCGATGCGCACGAGTATTTTTAGTGCGGTCGTCATGGTCGGTCTGTCGGTACAGCACCCATCTCTAAATTTGGAGATCCGGAGATCGAACCACGTCAATATTTTCTAATTTTGGAATTAATTGAATTTTTATTATTTTTTTATTTGAAAAATTGATTTGAAATTTTGAAATCGACATTCCAGTTTGGATTTCGCACAGGATTGTTTCTTTTTTCAAATCAGGGTGCGTTGTTTTTGTTTTCAGGCAGATAATGTAATTTACCAAGACCCAATTTGTTGTTTTCTTTTTCCTTTTTATTTTGCAAAGTCATTGGAAGGAATTCTGCAAAAATATTTTGTCTGCCAATTCTTCACATGATCATTATGATTTGTGCGAACCAACAAGGACGATGGGAAACATCGGTTGGGAATGGATCAGTGTTTGACTGCGCCCATGCGTTCCTAAACAAAACTCAAGAGTCTGTGCTTTTTAAGTGAAGTGTCAATTGTGCTTCGACGTTGCTGTTTACGTCGTGCTGTGTTTGTGAACATGTGGGATTTCTTATTCGAACTTGTCATTTTCGACGCCATTGTGCTAATCCGAAATGTGAGCGTGTGAGTTCTGTGTGTGTCTTTCCTATACCCGGGTTGGTTTGCACGGACAAAAATGTTCTCAGATGGTTACACTCCAAGCCACTTACATATCAACGCGGTGAGACTCTAACTAAGGCGCTGCCTGGGAGGGGAGGCTACTATCCAATGTTGGGAAATGAAAAACGAGTGATTTTCCAAATCGACCTTCCCAAAATGCCAAATTGAGGGAAGCTCTTGAGTGGGAGAAAATTTTCAAATCGGTCTTTTCAAAAAATGCAAAATTTAGTGAAGACCGTCTTGAGTGAGGTTAAATTTTGGTTTGTCTGCAATTTTTTGTAGTTTTTTACAAATTTTCTTATTTTTCAAATTGGTTGCAAATTTTTCTGAAATTTTTCTCAATTTTATTGCAAAACTTTTTCGTGTTTTGGAAGCATATTTTGGTTTGCTGGAAAAGTTTGGTTTAGCATTGTTGGCTACAGCTGAAAAACAGAATTTTGAGTTCACTGAAAACCTTACATCTCCCATCCTAATCAGGTCAACTTCACTATGCTCCTGGCTCCAAGTCGCAAATGTTGCAGGTGGCGAGTTTCTCAAGTACCAATCATGTCTTTATGCAATCTGTCATCAACAGGGTGGGCAATTCCACTGCCAACAGAAGTGTTGTTTGACCACTCATTCAACCCTCTATCAAGCGAGAAAACACCCAATTTTATCCCAAATTCTCATGCATTCTTTGCGCCGTTCGCGCCATCCTCTCTGTAGAAAAAATATGGCAGATTTACATAATTTTGAAAAAAAAAAATTTTGAAAAAAAAATAATTTTGAAAAAAATGGCAGATTTACATAATTTTGGACATAAATATTTAATTATGAATTGTCTTCTTACTGGTAAAGAAAATACTTGGTATGGGAAACTTAAAAGTAGTTGGCTTTAACGATTTTTGTGACAACAAATTCAAGGAGGTGGAACCCGCAGACAATTTTTCTGGAGTCAACAAATTTACTTCATCCATCAATCTTTATTGACTGAAACAACAACTTCAGTTGTGACAACGTTGTCATAAATTTTGGTTACAACAACTGACCTGAGTAAGTGGTTGATTCTTCGATTCTTTCTCTTGGCTGAGATAGCTATTTTTCATCAATCAACATTCAGGGCGAAATCAAATCTCAAATCAGTTCGCAAAATTCACAGCGCAAACCAAGTTGGGTCAACTGGATTTTATTATTTTTTGTAAAATTATATTAATAAATTTATTTACCCAACAAATTATTTTTTCTGCGTACATTCTGAATTTCAGATAAAGTTTAGAGATACCTATAAATTGTGAAGTTTCAAAAGCTGCATTGTTGAACTTACAGCTGGAGGAAATTTTCTTAGACCCAGATCTGCTTTTTCCTCATCGGTGAGATCATGAACTGAAATTTTTAGTGCATAGAAACCGAAATTATGATTTTACAAATGCATAATACACGCATATACGGGTGTCTGGTAAATTCATGGACAAAATATACGGATATGACAATGAGAGTAAAAAACAATAATTGCGAAATTTACCCCGACATATAGATACTCAGCTCCAAAACACCCAAAATTAGCTTTTTGTGTTTTCGCCAATCATAGGTGACCCATTTTTTGTGAGTATATAGATTCCCCGAGATAAATACTAAAGAAAAGAAACAATGATATAATATGCTCTGGTGTCTAATTTTACTGATAATAACTCCCGAAAAATCATCATGGGGAATGTTCGGGACTTTTAGGCGGGCTTTTTTTCGACGTGCAGTATGAGCTGATTTCAGTGTTTGGTAAGAAACGTAACAAAGATGACAAAAGTCTGTTCATTTTCAGAATGTTCCGCGCCCTTTTTAGACAGGGATGTGCAAAAATCAGTCATCGGGGATTTTGAGCTGGGGCCGTCAATTTTCAAAACTCAGTCGATTTTTAACACTCAATCTTTTGATAATTCCAATTTTCTGAGGTTTTTCCATTTTCTTGCGACCACGTTCTGTCTGGTTTTATTAAAATGTGCACTTTTGGTGCAGTACTGATCCGAACCTTCGCTTGCCCTAGTTTTGCAATTGGCACCTGCAATGACTTGGGGCCACATATGTTGTTGTTGCCAACAATTGGAAAGCAGGCACACGACTTGATATCTGGAAAATTTCAAAATCATGTTTTGGTTGTTTTTCCATCGGCACGTATTCTTGTCTGGAAAATTTCAAAATCATGTCTGTTGTTCTTCCATCTGTGATATGTTTTGTCTAAGCAAACATGAGCCAAACGACAATTAAAAAATTTGCCGATGCCGAGATTCGAACCCACGATGTTGTGATCTCAAAACCAGTGATACACCACTGAACTAACAGCACTTTTGGGAATTTCAGTTCTTCATTCGCGCTTAAATGAAAAACACGGACATTCAGGCAAAGAATGTGCAACAATTTGGATACCACTGTCGTTCTCCATCTCCCACCTTCGTTTTGCAGCGATTTATGGGGCGGACCATTCTGAAAATGAACTCACAATAAAAAAATCTGGATTGCCTTTAGCATGAACATGAACCGCCACGATCTATCATTGCTCATTGGCTTATGGGGATAAAACGTCAATTCTGCATCATGGCTTTTCTACTAGTGTGTAGAAAACGTTTTTAATCGGGCTTTTTTGACAAACCGGTTTTCCTGCGTGCGGAAACCCATCAGGTTCATGCCAGACGCACCCATTTTAGGTACATGGTAACTGAAACTCTTAAATCCCCCGAAGTGAAAAATAAACCACCGCAAAGTTCCGTGCAAAACCTCGAGTGATTTTTCAGGAATTCTTGTCTGCAAAATGGGTCACCGCAGCACATTTAACTATTGAATGTTTTCTTCCCCTTCTTTCTTTAGTAACCCACTCGCAAAAACGTGGCCTTTGCTGATAACTCAAGCTGCCCCAGAGATTGCCCAAAATCTCATTTTGGGAGAATTAGGGCGCCATATCTGCGAAATGGTGGTCGGAGCTATTTTGTCACTGATTTTATTTTTAAATTGCATTATCATAAGGAATACGTCGCAAATTTTGTCCATACATTTGCCGTACATATGGTATACCGCAAACAACATTCAACCAGTTTCTTTGAGTTAATATACATTGATCCATCCCATTATCAACCTGAAACCAAAAAGTACCAAGTCTCTAGAATTCTAATGGTATGTCCTGGAGCTCATCTCTGGCCGCAGAGGGATTTTAACAAAAGAGGTTCGCAATAGATTATCTTTTTTACCCAATTATTGACAAGGCCAATGGCTTCCTTGTCAACAAAGCTTGGAATTACCAAAAAACACTATCTGTTTTTTGTTAGTACCAAGTGCAATTTGTTCACTTTTCGAACAGAGTGATTTATTATTATTATTATTATTATTATTATTATTATTATTTAAACAATACTGTCACAAATTTTATGGTGACAGAAACCGGGTGAAACATAGGGTGAAAATAACGGTGAAAAATGAGAGAAGAAATCACAGAAACACAACCACAATAAGCAATTAATTACGCTCTGCGGGAATGGCTCTGCGGGAATGGCGCAATGATATTTGTCGTTAACGATATATACGTATCAGCACGGCTCGATACTTTCGAATTAAATTCAATTGGATTCAGGATAACCTTTGATGATTCTACACGTCAATAAGGTTGGTTCAAGTTTAGCAAGAAATTGTTAGTCCCCCATAGAGACGTCATATTTCACGCGAAATACTGATCTGCCAACAACAGGTACTTCACGGAAAAAACGACTGTGGAAGAAGGATCCGAAGCAAATCGTTAAAATTATAAACCCCTTCACTACCTCATGCTTAACAAACTGAACCCATGATGCTTCAAGCACGAAATCTTGAACCCCTTTATTGGTCATTTTAAAAATTTGACACCGCCGTCATAATGTCACGAATGAAATGTGGAAGCCTCCTCAATATTACATGCTCAAAGTCGCGAACCCACTCTATCTAGAATGTCAAAATTTATCATGGAACACTCTTACGAGTACTAGCGTTCGCGTTCATGTTCTCCTTTGGAGCCCGTCATTAAAAGACCTCAATTGCAGGTTTTCATGCATTGGGTAGAATGGATTTATTTGCTCAACTGATGGAGTTTCGAAACTGTTCTGACATTTATCCATAATGCCTGAGGACAAGCATCATGTGTTGGCTTTTGACAGCAGTGAAGTTTGGCTGCGGAGCTGTCCATTTTTTTTTCTAGAATTCATTGCGAAAAAAGCGTTCGGACAATAGAAATTGAATGCTCGCTTTGAAGTGCCGGAATTCTTTACAATAATTATTAACCAACATCTGTCACTATTTACAAATTTTTGTTCTATTAAAGCATTTCAATGAGACAGAATTAACTCACCTCCGCAGATCTCATTCTCCTTCAGCTCGTCCATCTTCTCTGAAATCTGCAAAACTTCATCTACGAAGAGCGAGCATTTCTACAAGAAGAAAAATGTGGAATAAACAAACCAAAAGATCTTCAGAGAACTGTTTAGACTGCACCAATCCCAACGTCAGGATATCAAAGCACCAGCAGCAACAAAGATGGACGATGCAAGAGTGTTGTTTTTAATGATTTTAATTTCTCATTATCATAATGTTTATATGGATATTTTCAAATACGAAACTCGAGATATGGCCGGAACTATGGACCGCTCGGACCGAACCAATACACAATCGTGATGGGTTATGTCACACCATTGGAGAGACGTATTTTGTACTTTAGGGACGACGCTAAACACTTCTTTCCTCACGGTTCCTAGTTTAAACCAGTTTTACTCGAAGATAAGCCTGACCGAGGACATGTTGTCGCAACGGAGCTTTGGCACAAACGCAAAATCCCGACGGTTTGAGTTACACTGCTGGGGAGATACACTTTTTCGGACGTATTTTAAAATTTTTAGAGACAAACGCAAAACACTTCCTTCTTCACGGTTCCTTGTTTCAACCAGTTTTCAAGCCTGACCGAGAAAATGTAGCCGCAATAGGGCATGCGCACGAGCGCTGCAGTCACGAACTCCGCGGTTTGGGAGTTTGGAACCGGAATATTCAACAAATGTGACGGTGAGTCGGATGCTG
>JASGXE010007498.1:0-19234 GCA_030068105.1 Sinentomon sp. SZTP_YWyxl | reverse complement strand
AAAAGGATTCCAAGCAGTGATGCATCGCATCCCCAAGTTGGAAAGAAAGTAAGAAAACATTAGTCCAGTTGAAGAAATAATTGAAAAACCGTTGAAATACCTACACACCATTGAAATACAACAATAAAGGCTAGTACCTATCCGGTTAAAATTTGACAAATAAATCCTACATTACTCTAACCTATATTATTAACACCCCCAGAAGGAGGCTGATGGCCCGGGAAGGAGAGAGGAGATTGGCAAAGCCAGCACTGGGTCCCCACCCCTAAAGGCCTCACAAAAAAAAAAGAGACAGGATAGGGAAACCACACACTCTGGTCAAAGGCAAGATTTAAGGTTGTTTCATCAACTTAATCACCAATTTATTGCTCTTTTCTTATTGGGCAGAGAGATCATAATGGAGGTAACGCTACCTTGCCAAGGTTGTTAATCATTTACTTTAATTATATGGCGAAAAATTTCCTCAACTCGGAGACAGCGTTAGCCCCGCCATGATCTCTCCACTGACAGACATCCAGAAATCCCTAGGAATAAGAAAATAATTCCATAATCTTGTCAGGGGAGCTATTCCAAAGAAAATCTGAAAGCTCCCTCTCAAACACCTAATCAACCTAATCAACTGTCACCAAACTGCACGCCAAGGTAAGCACACATCTTATGAACTTTTGACTTTCGGGAAACTTGGGGCAAGTTTTCATTGAATTTTAGAATTCCTTACTTGTTGAACCAGATACCGCCATCAGTACGTACCCTCAAGACCAGTCAGTCTTTTAAAAGAGAGCTTCATAAGCATATTGCTGCCATAGACCGAGCTTTGATCATTGATTGTTTTTTTAATTTCCATCAGTGAGTTCAGAATGCCTTTTTGTGTGTGAATTCCTACTTGCTGTAAGGTTTCCAGTGGCTTAATCTCCCCTAGTCAATTCCTGGGTTTTTGGCGCTTGGGTGGAGACTTGTTCTAGCTCTGCTACTTTCTCCACCTGTCCCCGCCAATACACTTTCTTGCCTTTGTTTTTGCTCAATGGTGTATCAAGCTTTTTGCTAGTTTGTATGCCCAGTGTGACGGCTACATTTTGGGACAAATTCCCTGTCTCGTCATCGCCTAAGCCAATACACGTTGATGCCAGTCAACCCGTTTTTGTATTGCACTTATGGTGTTGTTTCCTTTCCCATTGTTATTTGATACTTCTGTGGTCATCTGTTTGTTAGTTACCATTTTCAAGTCATATTTATCCATGTAATTTTGAATTCTTTCAATAAATAAAGTCTTGACACACACACACACACACACATACACAAACAAATTGGAGCCAGCATGCACTTCAATGTCTGGCTGCTCCTCGCTCATGATTGTGGATTACTTTCATTCCACCACCATTTCAGAGCTTGTTGTGGTGAGGCATTGTCGTGCTATGATCAGATCGACGTGTATTTATACCTATCTACACATATCCTATGTAAATCTGATCATCTTGTGACCAGTGTACCCTTCTGAGGTTCTGTGATCTTGCAATGGCATCTACCTACTGAACCTATTGTACATGACCTCAGTAGGGTTCACTGTAGTTGGTTGGCTGGCACACCCTTATAGTATCCTCTGAGCCCGAATAACTGGTTTTGTAGTAACCTGTTTGTTAGTGTTGAATTTTGTAGTGATCATCTGTATTTCTAGGCCATATGATGTGTGTAATTTAGGTATGTAGTATGTTAACTGTTTGCCTTCATATGGTGTATGATTGTAATGTTCCAGTTATTCGGTGCTGGTTGATACTGGCGATGATGGGGCTAAGGGACACACACACACACACACACACACACACACTTGATGCTCTGTGTCAAATAATCCAAATCACCAAAAATTTTCAGAAAAATTAAAATATCTTTCATTGGGGATTGCCGCTGTCTTTTGCTCCTAATGAGTTGCTTTTGCTGCCCTGCTTCCTTTTCTGTTCGTGTTTTTCTGTAAATGAATATAAAGAGAAACAAATCCACAGAAAAAAAAGACAAGCAGGTTCAGCGTTTTAGTCACACCCATCACCAGCTGCTATGTTTTCCTTTTTTTCTTTTTTGAAGCCACAAGACACAAGAACTGAACACTCCAGCATAAATCGGAG
Source organism: Sinentomon sp. SZTP_YWyxl (assembly GCA_030068105.1). Taxonomy (NCBI): domain Eukaryota; kingdom Metazoa; phylum Arthropoda; class Protura; order Sinentomata; family Sinentomidae; genus Sinentomon; species Sinentomon sp. SZTP_YWyxl. The sequence goes on along the minus strand of JASGXE010007498.1, from coordinate 17,120 downwards.
CAAATGAAACCAACAATGTCATTTCAAAAAAACTGTTGAAACCTTCAGAATTCTATAATTTCCTTCTCTGAACAACACACAGAAAAATTGGCAAAGCAAAATTGGGCTGAGATGCATTCGAAATTCTGAAAATCGCTCATGGAATTTTTTTTTTACCTCATTTTATTTTTTTTCTTCATTTTTTTCGATCAGGAGATTTTGTGCATGGATTTTTTGGGCGTCGCCCAGGGAACTTGAGGGGTTAAACTGTCATCCGTCGTGGAACAAAAGCTCAAGTGACAAGCAGGTAGGCACCTAACCCATCAAATCGGCTGAAAATCGATGTTTCCACCGCAGCACAAATTATTTCGGAGAGGATCTCTTCGGCTAAAGCAGTTCCGGATTAGCTTTATGTTGCAGCAGCTATCCATGCTCCGATATAAATTTATGCCATTACCTCGACTTATTCCGAAGAGGATCTCTCCGGTTTTGCTTATTTCGCAATTTCTGCGGGACATCTTCTCTCCACTTGCACACTTCTCTTTTGCACAGTGGGCCCATGCAAAAAGGACTCTCCACAAAAAAATCATCGTCCAGGAGGAACCCAAATCGATTTGAAAAAACGGGCACTGTCTTTTCATTCAGTCTCCTGCATCACCAGCAAACCCGCAAGAGCAAAATCAAAATCGAGTGACGATGGACGATCGGACAAAAATGAACAAAAAAGAACCAGACGACAATTCAACAAGGCGCCTTTTTGAATGGATTGAATTTGGCATAATTTTTTTCCAATCCACTTCCGCGGACCAGGAGATCGCAACAGCCAATCACGTCGTCTCAAATTGCGACGTCATCAATTTTGGGATTTTTGCATTGCCACCGCTTTGTAGAATTTCTTTCACTCTCTCCCAGGGTTCTAAAGCATGATCTCTTAGTCCTTTGGCACTGGCATTCAGTAATTTCTTGGCTTGCTCAGCATAAAAAATTGAAACATCGGTATCGTAAATAGCAACTAGGCCTCATTAACATCTTACCAAGTTTGGCATCAAATCATTCGGCTGAGGAAATATTAAAATCTACAATTACAATGAACAAGCGCGCTCACATTTACACAAAACGAGGATAAAATAAAAATGGGGTGATCAAGGTTCAACACATTAGTGAATTCATGTTGCGACACGATAGCAGCCCTCGCCACTCCTCTCGCAGAGTTCAACTGGCTGATCTAACATAGATAATCAAGAACAAGTGCTTGGACGATACGACCTCACCAAGTAATTTTGTGGAGCAAGAGCCATCTGCATCTCCCGAGTATGCCGTCAGCGATCGTCAAGCCAATGCCAAGGGAAGGATCCACAATCAGATGATATCACAGGCAAAGGTAGGTGATCTCAACTGGAAGATAACCTGCCTCGGAAGCTGATCATTCGTGTTCAAATTTTGACTGGGAAAGCCTGGCAACCAGAGGCTAAATAAAGACGGGGGGGCAAAAACACCTCGATGTAAAGGGCCCAAACAATGTGTCAGCATGTTTATGGACTGACTCATTATAGTTCGCAAAGAAAAATTTTTCCAAATCCATCCCTTTTTCTCCCTTCCACTTCTCCACAAGCCAAATGGTCAATCAAATCTGTCTCTAAGTAAGTGGAAGCAAGAAGAAGCAAGACAGCAAATACGCCTCACGAGAACAGCTACCTACTAGACCAGAACATCCAGCACAAACCCTGACATTCGCATTTCTCAGCAAGGCTTGCAAAATAAAAACGGAAATTTTGGATGCTAATAGGGTTGTGGATTTCTTCTGGTTCTGAGCATCTACACAAATATTTGGAGAAAAATTAGCAAGGCAGCAACCATTTAGTTCTCTCTCCATATTTCCCAATGATCACAAAATGTGCGAAATATAGGCCTAGCAAAATGACCAAGTTATACTTATCCTCCCTTCCCGATCAACTGAGAAGTGCTGTCACATTTTTTCAGGACGAGCAATTACTTATAAGAATGTGAACAAGCTCAATAAATGCACAAAGGAATGCAAATATTTCCAGAAAGCACACCTAAAAAGAAGTGGGGAAGCAATTTCCACAGCTCTTTCATGCTTCAGAGGATTACCCTGCTGTCCAACTTATTGCATTCTCTTTTCTTTAATTTCAGTTGCCTACTTCAATTCTGATAAAGAAATACGTGGAATTAAACGCAATGTTAGAAAAGAGCAATACAAATCAAGGAAAATATATTCTATGACTTGAATCAAAAATAACTCTGAATAAAGATTCATGTAACAATTCATGTAGCAATTCTTTTGAACTCATTTTCTTCCATCTCACTTGATTCTGTCTAACCTCCTCAGTAAATAAATGACAATGGCAATGATCTGAATGTTGAAACGTTTGGAAATAAAGCTTATTGAAATCCAATTCTGCAGTTTCCTTATCCCCATCACACCACTTCCAATCAATGAAATTGAAGCTACCCTGAACAAAGCCAAACCCCCACAGATCTCCCACCCAAATCCTTTTTTAGCTTTTTGCCATTTGGCATGCTTGCCACCGCTTCGCAACTCTTTCAGGGTCACAATGGGGTTAGGTGAGGTCAGGTTAGGTTAGGTTAGGTCAGGTTATGTTTGGTTAAGGTAGGTTTTGAAATTTGGATGTTGAAATTGGCTTGAATTCCCAACAGCCAATCAGAGGCGCGCCTGCGGAAGTGGATTGGAAAAAAAATGTGCTTGAATTTGGCAGGAACATCGATATTCCTGAGAGGCACAAGGCACACCGAAAGCCAGAATTCAGTTTCGCATGAATCCGAGCCATAAAGAGAATCTCAAACACAGATATATTGCAAAATGCCCTCGTTCTGGGATGTCTGCTTAGGTGTCTGAAGTGATTGCTATATGACTAGGCCCCGTCCACATTCCGATGATCTCTCTTCGCGGTCCTTTCCCCTCCTTTTCCCTTTTTCCCTCCTTTCGATAATGCAGCCGACGGTCGCGTTTCCTTCCCAATGGACTCCCTTGGAAAGTTTCGGCAGAAAGGAAGTTGTTCTCTTTGTTTTGTTTGGGCAGAAGAGAAGTTGTTATTTTTGTTTTGTTTTTCTTTTGTCATTTCTGTCGTTTGTTTCTTCTTTCCTTGAGTCTTGAGTCCCATCCCTTCCCCTCCCTTCCAAGCTTTAACCACTGGTTATCTTCAACTTAACCAAGGGTTAACTGTTTGTTTTGGTCTTTTGGTCGGCAGATGCTCTCCGCCGTAGCCCAGGCAGCATTTCATGCGCCGTTTTTTAAAGAATAAAGGCCGGCGCCAAGCGCCTGCCAAACAAGAGCCATACCGGCACCAAGTGCACTCCACGGTGTAAAAATGTCCGGGCCTAATGGCCGACCTGGCGCATCATTTGGCGCAAGAAAAGCCCATGCGAATCTTTGCGCCAAATGGCACAGGAAAAACGCATGCGCCAGGCGCACGATTTACGCAAGAAATACCCACGAAAAGCCCATGCGAATCTTTGCGCCGAATGGCACAGGAAAAGCGCATGCGCCAGGCGCAGGATTCACGCAAGAAATACCCACGAAAAGCCCATGCGAATCTTTGCGCCGAATGGCACAGGATAAGCGCATGCGCCAGGCGCAGGATTCACGCAAGAAATACCCACGAAAAGCCCATGCGAATCTATGAGCCGAATGGCACAGGAAAAGCGCATGCGGCAGGCGCAGGATTCACGCAAGAAACACCCACGAAAAAGCCCATGCGAATCTTTGCGCCGAATGGCACAGGAAAAGCGCATGCGCCAGGCGCAGGATTCACGCAAGAAATACACACGAAAAGCCCATGCGAATCTTTGCGCCGAATGGCGCATGCGCCAGGCGCAGGATTCACGCAAGAAATACCCACGAAAAGCCCATGCGAATCCATGCGCCGAATGGCACAGGAAAATTCAACGGAATTCAACGACTGAAGGTCCGAGCTCCGAAATCACGTCTCGCAACAATGCAAATCATAAACGACTGAAGGTCCGAGCTCCGAAATCACGTCTCGCAACAATGCAAATCCATAAAACCGATATTTTTGCTCAGTCCGTGGAAATGGAATGAGAAAAATAAAGCAAGAAGTCCGCACAAAAGAGATGCAAAAAGTTTTTCCCATTTGCACAGCGGGACACAGCACTAGAGAATACGCACTCCCTGTACCGTCTCCTGGCGCCAAAGGCGGGTATAAGGGCGATTTTCTGACAATGTTTACCCGCAATCTTGCGCATTTGTGGCCCCCTTATAAACTACTCAACCATAGGTAGACAACCAGAATCTTAGGGCAGCCTCTGGGCCCTGCAGGACGTTTTCAGCTGTTATACCTTCGCATGATTTCTGTTAAAAACGTGTGGCCTATTCTGCCCAACTGTGGCCTGTTGTGCCTGATTGCGCCCTGTTTTGACCTGTGCAACACGTGGTGGCCCGTTACCGTCGTGCCCTGTTCTGTGTTTCATTCAATGACCTTCTTCGAACCCTCGGTGTCTCAAACGCTTCATTCATTCCATCTGCCTTCCCTAACAATAACACAGCTTTCCATGCAAATTCCTGGCAAAAACAAAGGGAGCAATAAAAACGGAAGCCGAATGGCATGCCTTCGGTTCCGTTTTCGACCAACTGGACGCTGGATGGGTGGTCTGGGTGCTGGTTTCAATGGTTTGAACCATGGTGGTTTGATTGGGTGTTTTGGGTGGTTTTGGATTTGGGTGTTTTGGGACTTTTGGGTGTGTTGTGGCTGTGCTTGGGTGTATTGGTATTTTGGGTGTATTATTACAAAAAAATAAGAATTTGTTTTCTTTTTTGCACCTGCGAACGCCTTCTGGCATGTGGCAGGGGCGTTCTTGCATTGCGCAGTGTTATTAACGGGGATATCGGTGGGGTACTGGCATACACTGGTCAGTGCGATTGACCCAGCACCCCACATCGCTCAGGGCGAAGCCACAACAGCCATCGGTGCTACCAGTTTTCCGGCTATTGCCAACCCGCAGGATGACGGAGACCATGACGGAGCATGTCATTGACGGAGCCTTAAATTTGAACTGAGAAAACGAGGGCGAGTCACTGCACTGCAGGGCAGAACAGGAACAGGGAGATGCTCGAGGTAAAAAAACTGAAAAGAGAATAATTATTTCAATGTGGAGAGGGTCTCCGTATCACGTGACCGCATCTTGCGATATTCCGCAATGCGCCGAAACGGTCTTTGCGACGACGCCTTCTAAATCCTTCGTTTTCAATAGTTATTGCACCAGGGGAGCCGTCATCTTTCACACTTGCAACTTTTCCACATCCTCGAAATGCGCTGCGGTATCCTTGTACCAAAGTGCCGTGCTCAGTTGAGTTTGCTTTGCCCCTTTATCAAAATTCAGTAATGTTTCCAAATACGCTCGATAAGGATAAGTGTCATTACTTGCGTTTATCAAACGATCGTTGAGAAACACGTCCACCTGAGAAAACAAACTGTGCATAAAGTTATTCACTGGCGCCACCAGAGCCTCTTAGCTCGGTTCTGTAGCCTTTCCGTCAGACACGTCGACAACTTTTGCTTACACGTCGAGAGTCGTCTTTGATAAATCAATATATATATTCTTCGCCTGTTCCAGAAACAAAGAATTCCAAAGTTGAACTATCCTGGATGATGCAATTGGTTGATATGTTACACAAGTTGTTCGCTCCACCTGCGACGACGTCGGAGGGAGATTAAACAAATCCAGCTGGGAGATTGCGCAATCAGCTGAGTGGTGATGCACGTGTTGTCATGGGTATTGAGTGTTGAATACAAATCACGTGAATATATCCCCTGCTGACTGACTTATAATACGTCCGGCCTCTGCGTGGAAATTTAGATCTACGATTAACAACGCCTCTTCTATTTATACCCGAGTACCTTTTCTTCACCTTCATTCGTTTCGATTTTTTGACGCCGCGGGTCGTCGTTTCCGATTGGTATTTTTTTATCTTTCCCGCTGTGGCTTCTTTCGGAAATTAACACCTCTCTTCCTTCTGCGTTGCCGTCCACACCGACGATGTTGTGATCTTCGCTACATCAGTCCCAGAACTTTTGATTTCCATTTACAAAACTGTTCAATGTCTTCCAATGCTGGGCTCGCAAATCGACAAAGCAAGTCAGTCTTTGGGATGACAGCTTGTGAGAATCACAATCAGTTTCTCACAATTCTGGGCCATTTTGAGAACTTTGAATATACCAACGATGTAAATAACTTAATTCTAGCGGGAATGCTGGCAGTCCTGAGAGTATACTCGATAATACCATCCATCACGAGTTGGATGCTCTCGACCTTAAGATTGCCCTTCTGCCTAATATTAGCCCAGCTGCATTTAACAATTTTATACTCGACACAGAGATCATAACCGAGTTTGGATGCTCTCGGCCCTTAAGATTGCCCTTCTGATTTACTCTAGCTGGAATTCTGGCAATCCTGGGAGTGTACTCGCCACAGGGAACTTTGAATCTACTGAATATTTCAATGTCTTCATAATGCTGGGCTCACAATTCGACAAAGCAAGTCTGTCTTTGGGATGACAGATTGTGAGAATCACAATCAGTTTTCACAATTCGGGCCATTTGAGAACTTTGAATATACCAACGATGTAAATAACTTAATTCTAGCAGGAATGCTGGCAGTCCTGAGAGTATACTCGACACAGAGTCCATCACCGAGTTTGGATGCTCTCGACCTTAAGATTGCCCTTCTGCCTTAATATTAGCCCAGCTGCATTTAACAATTTTATAGACATGGCTTTAACGTCTGTTCAGAATAGAAACTGTGTAAATTTCTTCGGCGATGTAGTGATCTTCGCTAGATCAGTCCCAGAACTTTTGATTTCCATTTACAACACTGTTCTATGTCTTCATAATGCTGGGCTCCCAATTCGACAAAGCAAGTCTGTCTTTGGGATGACAGATTGTTAGAATCACAATCAGTTTCTCACAATTCTGGGCCATTTTGAGAACTTTGAATATACCAACGATTAAAATAACTTGATTCTGGCAGGAATTCTGGCAGTCCTAAGGGTGTACTCGACACAGAGTCCATCACCGAGTTTGGATGCTCTCCACCTTAAGATTGCCCTTCTGCCTTAATATTAGCCCAGCTGCATTTTACAATTTTATAGACATGGCTTTAACGCCTGTTCAGAATAGACACTAAATTTCTTCGGCGATGTTGTGATCTTCGCTAGATCAGTCCAGAACTTTTGATTTCCATACCTTAATATTAGCCCACACCATATTAGCCCCAATTATAGAATAGAGTCCCAGGGTGTACTCGACCAAAGATCATAACCGAGTTTGGATGCTCTCGACCCTTAAGATTGCCCTTCTGAATATTAGCTCAGCTGGATTAACAATTTTATAGCCATGGCTGTTCAGAATAGACATTGTGGAATTACTCTAGCTGGAATTCTGGCAATCCTGGGAGTGTACTCGCCACAGGGAACTTCGAATCTACTGAATATTGCGCAATGACCCCATTTGGAATGTCATTTGTCATCTAAAATAACTGATTCTAGTAGGAATGCTGGCAGTCCTGAGAGTGTACAAGACACGAGAAGGTCATATTTCAGTTTCTCCCAATTCTGGGCCATTTTTAAGAACTCTGAATATATCCAACGATGTGAATAACTTGATTCTTGCAGTCCTACCTCCAGTAGAGGAGGAGTACTCGACACACAGAGGTCATATTGTTTCTCATATTCTGAATCGTTTTCCACAATCTCTGAATCTCTGAAACATTGTGTAAATTCCTTCGACGATGATGTGATCTTCGCTACATCAGTCCCAGAACTTTTGATTTCCATTTACAAAAACTGTTCAATGTCTTCATAATGCTGGGCTCGCAATTCGATAAAGCAAGTCTGTCTTTCGGATGACGGATTGTGAGAATCACAATCAGTTTCTCACAATTCTGGGCCTTTTGAGAACTTTGAATATATCAACGATTAAAGTAATCGATTCTGACAGGAATTCTGGCAGTCCTGAGTGTCCTCGACACAAAGGTCATCACCGAGTTTGGATGCTTTCACCTGTTAAGATTGCCCTTCTGCCTTAATATTAGCCCAGCTGTATTTAACAATTTTATAGACGGCTTTAACGTCTGTTCAGATTAGACATTTGTAAAAATTGCTTCGACGATGTTGTGATCTTCGCTAGATCGTCCCAGAACTATTCCTCAGTGTCCTCGACACAGAGGTCATCACCGAGTTTGGATGCTTTCATCCCGTGCGATTGCCCTTCGGCTTAATATTAGCCCTGCTGCATTTAACAATTTTATAGACATGGCTTTAACGTCTGTTCAGACGTAAAAGCTGGACATTGTGTAAATTTATTCGACGATGTTGTGATCTTCCCTCGATCAGTCCCAGAACTTTTGATTTACATTGGCAAAACGTTTCAACGCAATGTCCCCATTTTGGAATGTCATTATGTCATCCACGATGTCAATAACTTGATTCTAGAGGAATGCTGGCAGTCCTGAGATTGTACTCGACGCAGGGAAGGTCATATTTCAGTTTCTCACAATTCTGAGACATTTTGAGAACTTTGAATATACCCAATATTGCACAAATGCCCCCATTTGGAATGTCAATTGTGTCATCAACGATGTGAATAACATGATTCTTGCAGGAATGCTGGCAGTCCTGAGAGTGTACTCGACAAAGGGAAGGTCATATTTCGGTTTCTCACAAAAGTGAGCCATTCTGAGAACTTTGAATATACCCAATATTGGGCAAATGCCCCTATTTCGAATGTCATTTATGCCATCGATGTGAATAACTTGATTCTAGCAGGAATGCTGGCAGCCCTGAAAGTGTACTGGACACCGAGAAGGTCATCTTTCAATTTCTCACAATTCTGAGCCATTTTGAAAACTTTGAATATACCAACGATGTAAATAACTTGATTCCAGCAGGAATGCTGGCAGACCAGAGAGTGTACTCGCCAAAGGGAAGGTCATCTTTCGGTTTCTCACAATAGTGAGCCATTTTGAGAACTTTGAATATACCAACGATGTGAGTAACTTGATTCTAGCAGGAATGCTGGTATTCCTGAGTGTCCTCGACACAGAGGTCATCATCGAGTTTGGATGCTTTCATCCTTTCGATTGCCCTTCGGTTTAAATATTAGCCCAGCTGCATTTAACAATTTTATAGACATGGCTTTAACGTCTGTTCAGACGTAAAAGCTGGACATTGTGTAAATTTATTCGATTATTTATTTATTGATCTTCCCTCGATCAGTCCCAGAACTTTTGATTTACATTGGCAAAACTTTTCAACGCAATGTCCCCATTTTGGAATGTCATTATGTCATCCACGATGTCAATATCCACGATGTCAATAACTTGATTCTAGAGGAATGCTGGCAGTCCTGAGATTGTACTCGACGCAGGGAAGGTCATATTTCAGTTTCTCACAATTCTGAGACATTTTGAGAACTTTGAATATACCCAATATTGCACAAATGCCCGCATTTGGAATGTCAATTGTGTCATCAACGATGTGAATAACATGATTCTTGCAGAAATGCTGGCAGTCCTGAGAGTGTACTAGACAAAAGGAAGGTCATCTTTCGGTTTCTCACAAAAGTGAGCCATTTTGAGAACTTCGAATATACCCAATATTGGGCAAATGCCCCTATTTCGAATGTCATTTATGCCATCAACGATGTGAATAACATGATTCTTGCAGGAATGCTGGCAGTCCTGAGAGTGTACTCGACAAAAGGAAGGTCATATTTCGGTTTCTCACAAAAGTGAGCCATTCTGAGAACTTTGAATATACCCAATATTGGGCAAATGCCCCTATTTCGAATGTCATTTATGCCATCAACGATGTGAATAACTTGATTCTAGCAGGAATGCTGGCAGCCCTGAGAGTGTACTGGACACCGAGAAGGTCATCTTTCAATTTCTCACAATTCTGAGCCATTTTGAGAACTTTGAATATACCAACGATGTGAATAACTTGATTCTAACAGGGATGGTTATATTCAAAGTTCTCAAAAGGCTCAGAATGTGAGAAATTGAAAGATGACCTTCTCGGTGTCCAGTACACTCTCAGGGCTGCCAGCATTCCTGCTAGAATCAAGTTATTCACATCGGTGATGACATAAATTACATCTCAAATGGGGCATTTGAGCAATATTGGGTATATTCAAGTCCTCAAAATCGATCACTATTGTGAGAAACCGGAAGATAACCTTCCTTTGTCGAGTACACTCTCGGGACTGCCAGCATTCCTGTTAGAATCAAGTTATTCACATCGTTGATGGCATAAATGACATTCGAAATAGGGGCATTTGCCCAATATTGGGTATATTCGAAGTTCTCAAAATGGCTCACTTTTGTGAGAAACCGAAAGATGACCTTCCTTTTGTCTAGTACACTCTCAGGACTGCCAGCATTTCTGCAAGAATCATGTTATTCACATCGTTGATGACACAATTGACATTCCAAATGCGGGCATTTGTGCAATATTGGGTATTTTCAAAGTTCTCAAAATGTCTCAGAATTGTGAGAAACTGAAATGTGACCTTCCCTGCGTCGAGTACAATCTCAGGACTGCCAGCATTCCTCTAGAATCAAGTTATTGACATCGTGGATATTGACATCGTGGATGACATAATGACATTCCAAAATGGGGACATTGCGTTGAAAAGTTTTGCCAATGTAAATCAAAAGTTCTGGGACTGATCGAGGGAAGATCACAACGTCGTCGAATAAATTTACACAATGTCCAGCTTTTACGTCTGAACAGACGTTAAAGCCATGTCTATAAAATTGTTAAATGCAGCTGGGCTAATATTTAAACCGAAGGGCAATCGAAAGGGATGAAAGCATCCAAACTCGATGATGACCTCTGTGTCGAGGACACTCAGGAATACCAGCATTCCTGCTAGAATCAAGTTACTCACATCGTTGGTATATTCAAAGTTCTCAAAATGGCTCACTATTGTGAGAAACCGAAAGATGACCTTCCCTTTGGCGAGTACACTCTCTGGTCTGCCAGCATTCCTGCTGGAATCAAGTTATTTACATCGTTGGTATATTCAAAGTTTTCAAAATGGCTCAGAATTGTGAGAAATTGAAAGATGACCTTCTCGGTGTCCAGTACACTTTCAGGGCTGCCAGCATTCCTGCTAGAATCAAGTTATTCACATCGATGGCATAAATGACATTCGAAATAGGGGCATGTGCCCAATATTGGGTATATTCAGAGTTCTCAGAATGGCTCACTTTTGTGAGAAACCGAAATATGACCTTCCTTTTGTCGAGTACACTCTCAGGACTGCCAGCATTCCTGCAAGAATCATGTTATTCACATCGTTGATGACACAATTGACATTCCAAATGGGGGCATTTGTGCAATATTGGGTATATTCAAAGTCTCAAAATGGTTCAGAATTCTGAGAAATTGAAATATGACCTTCCCTGTGTCGAGTACACTCTCAGGACTGCCAGCATTCCTACTGGAATCAAGTTATTACAACGTGGATGACATAATGAATTCCAAAATTGGGACATTGCGTTGATGAAACGTTTTGCCAATGTAAATCAAAAGTTCTGGGACTGATCGAGGGGAAGATCAACACATCGTCGAATAAATTTACACATATCCAGCTTTACGTCTGAACACACGTTAAGCAGTCTATAAAATTGTTAAATGCAGCCGGGCTAAATATTTAAGCCGAAGGGCAATCGCACGGGATGAAAGCATTCAAACTCGGTGATGACCTCTGTGTCGAGGGACACTGAGGAATAGTTCTGGGACTGATCTAGCGAAGATCACAACATCGTCGAAGCAATTTATACAATGTCTAATCTGAACAGACGTTAAAGCCGTCTATAAAATTGTTAAATACAGCTGGGCTAATATTAAGGCAGAAGGGCAATCTTAACAGGTGAAAGCATCCAAACTCGGTGATGACCTTTGTGTCGAGGACACTCAGGACTGCCAGAATCCTGTCAGAATCGAGTTACTTTAATCGTTGATATATTCAAAGTTCTCAAAATGGCCCAGAATTGTGAGAAACTGATTGTGATTCTCACAATCCGTCATCCGAAAGACAGACTTGCTTTGTCGAATTGCGAGCCCAGCATTATGAAGACATTGAACAGTTTTGTAAATGGAAATCAAAAGTTCTGGGACTGATGTAGCGAAGATCACATCATCGTCGAAGGAATTTACACAATGTATTCAGAGATTCAGAGATTGTGAGAAAACGATTCAGAATTATGAGAAACAAAATATGACCTTCTGTGTGTCGAGTACTCCTCCTCTACTGGAGGTAGGACTGCAAGAATCAAGTTATTCACATCGTTGGATATATTCAGAGTTCTTAAAAATGGCCCAGAATTGGGAGAAACTGAAATATGACCTTCTCGGTGTCTTGTACACTCTCAGGACTGCCAGCATTCCTACTAGAATCAAGTTATTTTAGATGACAAATGACATTCCAAATGGGGTCATTGCGCAATATTCAGTAGATTCAAAGTTCCCTGTGGCGAGTACACTCCCAGGATTGCCAGAATTCCAGCTAGAGTAATTCCACAATGTCTATTCTGAACAGCCATGGCTATAAAATTGTTAAATGCAGCTGAGCTAATATTCAGAAGGGCAATCTTAAGGGTCGAGAGCATCCAAACTCGGTTATGATCTTTGTGTCGAGTACACCCTTGGGACTCTATTCTATAATTGGGGCTAATATGGTGTGGGCTAATATTAAGGTAAATGGAAATCAAAAGTTCTGGGACTGATCTAGCGAAGATCACAACATCGCCGAAGAAATTTAGTGTCTATTCTGAACAGGCGTTAAAGCCATGTCTATAAAATTGTAAAATGCAGCTGGGCTAATATTAAGGCAGAAGGGCAATCTTAAGGTGGAGAGCATCCAAACTCGGTGATGGACTCTGTGTCGAGTACACCCTTAGGACTGCCAGAATTCCTGCCAGAATCAAGTTATTTTAATCGTTGGTATATTCAAAGTTCTCAAAATGGCCCAGAATTGTGAGAAACTGATTGTGATTCTAACAATCTGTCATCCCAAAGACAGACTTGCTTTGTCGAATTGTGAGCCCAGCATTATGAAGACATTGAACAGTGTTGTAAATGGAAATCAAAAGTTCTGGGACTGATCTAGCGAAGATCACAACATCGCCGAAGAAATTTAGACAGTGTCTATTCTGAACAGACGTTAAAGCCATGTCTATAAATTGCTAAATGCAGCTGGGCTAATATTAAGGCAGAAGGGCAATCTTAAGGTCGAGAGCATCCACACTCGGTGATGGACTCTGTGTCGAGTATACTCTCAGGACTGCCAGCATTCCCGCTAGAATTAAGTTATTTACATCGTTGGTATATTCAAAGTTCTCAAAATGGCCCAGAATTGTGAAAAACTGATTGTGATTCTCACAATCTGTCATCCCAAAGACAGACTTGCTTTGTCGAATTGTGAGCCCAGCATTATGAAGACATTGAAATATTCAGTAGATTCAAAGTTCCCTGTGGCGAGTACACTCCCAGGATTGCCAGAATTCCAGCTAGAGTAATTCAGAAGGGCAATCTTAAGGGCCGAGAGCATCCAAACTCGGTTATGATCTCTGTGTCGAGTATAAAATTGTTAAATGCAGCTGGGCTAATATTAAGGCAGAAGGGCAATCTTAAGGTCGAGAGCATCCAAACTCGGTGATGGATGGTATTATCGAGTATACTCTCAGGACTGCCAGCATTCCCGCTAGAATTAAGTTATTTACATGGTTGGTATATTCAAAGTTCTCAAAATGGCCCAGAATTGTGAGAAACTGATTGTGATTCTCACAAGCTGTCATCCCAAAGACTGACTTGCTTTGTCGATTTGCGAGCCCAGCATTACGAAGACATTGAACAGTTTTGTAAATGGAAATCAAAAGTTCTGGGACTGATGTAGCGAAGATCACAACATCGTCGGTGGTGGACGGCAACGCAGAAGGAAGAGAGGTGTTAATTTCCGAAAGAAGCCACAGCGGGGGAAAGATAAAAAAAATACCAATCGGAAAACGACGACCCGGCGGCGAGTCAAAAAATCGAAACGAATGAAGGTGAAGAAAAGGAACTCGGGTATAAATAGAAGAGGCGTTGTTAATCGTAGATCTAAATTTCCACGCAGAGGCCGGCGTATTATAAGTCAGTCAGCAGGGGATATATTCACTTGATTTGTATTCAAACACTCAATAACCATGACAACATACGTGCATCACCACTCAGCTGATTGCGCAATCTCCCAGCTGGATTTGTTTAATCTCCCTCCGACGTCGTCGCAGGTGGAGCGAACAACTTGTGTAACATATCAACCAATTGCATCAATCCAGGATAGTTCAACTTTGGAATTCTTTGTTTCTGGAACAGGCGAAGAATATATTGATTTATCAAAGACGACTCTCGACGTGCAAGCAAAAGTTGTCGACGTGTCTGACGGAAAGGCTACAGAACCGAGCAAAGAGGCTCTGGTGGCGCCAGTGAATAACTTTATGCACAGTTTGTTTTCCCAGGTGGACGTGTTTCTCAACGATCGTTTGATAAACGCAAGTAATGACACTTATCCTTATCGAGCGTATTTGGAAACATTACTGAATTTTGATAAAGGGGCAAAGCAAACTCAACTGAGCACGGCACTTTGGTACAAGGATACCGCAGCGCATTTCGAGGATGTGGGAAAAGTTGCAAGTGTGAAAGATGACGGCTCCCCTGGTGCAATAACTATTGAAAACGAAGGATTTAGAAGGCGTCGTCGCAAAGACCGTTTCGGCGCATTGCGGAATATCGCAAGATGCGGTCACGTGATACGGAGACCCTCTCCACATTGAAAATAATTATTCTCTTTTCAGTTTTTTTACCTCGAGCATCTCCCTGTTCCTGTTCTGCCCTGCAGTGCAGTGACTCGCCCTCGTTTTCTCAGTTCAAATTTAAGGCTCCGTCAATGACATGCTCCGTCATGGTCTCCGTCATCCTGCGGGTTGGCAATAGCCGGAAAACTGGTAGCACCGATGGCTGTTGTGGCTTCGCCCTGGAGCGATGTGGGGTGCTGGGTCAATCGCACTGACCAGTGTATGCCAGTACCCCACCGATATCCCCGTTAATAACACTGCGCAATGCAAGAACGCCCCCTGCCACATGCCAGAAGGCGTTCGCAGGTGCAAAAAAGAAAACAAATTCTTATTTTTTTGTAATAATAACACCCAAAATACCAATACACCCAAGCACAGCCACAACACACCCAAAAGTCCCAAACACACCCAAAACACCCAAATCAAAACCACCATGGTTCAAAACCAGTGAAACCAGCACCCAGACCACCCGATCCAGCGTCCAGTTGGTCGAAAACGGAACCGAAGGCCTGCCATTCGGCTTCCGTTTTTATTGCTCCCTTTGTTTTTGCCAGGAATTTGCATGGAAAGCTGTGTTATTGTTAGGGAAGGCAGATGGAATGAAATGAAGCGTTGAGACACCGAGGGGCTCGAAGAAGGTCATTGAATGAAACACAGAACAGGGCACGACGGTAACGGGCCACCACGTGTTGCACAGGTCAAAACAGGGCGCAATCAGGCACAACAGGCCACAGTTGGGCAGAATAGGCCACAACGTTTTTAACAGAAATCATGCGAAGGTATAACAGCTGAAAACGTCCTGCAGGGCCCAGAGGCTGCCCTAAGATTCTGGTTGTCTACCTATGGTTGAGTAGCGCAAGATTGCGGGTAAACATTGTCAGAAAATCGCCCTTATACCCGCCTTTGGCGCCAGGAGACGGTACAGGGAGTGCGTATTCTCTAGTGCTGTGTCCCGCTGTGCAAATGGGAAAAACTTTTTGCATCATCTTTTGTGCGGACTTCTTGCTTTATTTTTCTCATTCCATTTCCACGGACTGAGCAAAAATATCGGTTTTATGGATTTGCATTGTTGCGAGACGTGATTTCGGAGCTCGGACCTTCAGTCGTTTATGGATTTGCATTGTTGCGAGACGTGATTTCGGAGCTCGGACCTTCAGTCGTTGAATTCCGTTGAATTTTCCTGTGCCATTCGGCGCATGGATTCGCATGGGCTTTTCGTGGGTATTTCTTGCGTGAATCCTGCGCCTGGCGCATGCGCCATTCGGCGCAAAGATTCGCATGGGCTTTTCGTGTGTATTTCTTGCGTGAATCCTGCGCCTGGCGCATGCGCTTTTCCTGTGCCATTCGGCGCAAAGATTCGCATGGGCTTTTCGTGGGTGTTTCTTGCGTGAATCCTGCGCCTGCCGCATGCGCTTTTCCTGTGCCATTCGGCTCATAGATTCGCATGGGCTTTTCGTGGGTATTTCTTGCGTGAATCCTGCGCCTGGCGCATGCGCTTATCCTGTGCCATTCGGCGCAAAGATTCGCATGGGCTTTTCGTGGGTATTTCTTGCGTGAATCCTGCGCCTGGCGCATGCGCTTTTCCTGTGCCATTCGGCGCAAAGATTCGCATGGGCTTTTCGTGGGTATTTCTTGCGTAAATCGTGCGCCTGGCGCATGCGTTTTTCCTGTGCCATTTGGCGCAAAGATTCGCATGGGCTTTTCTTGCGCCAAATGATGCGCCAGGTCGGCCATTAGGCCCGGACATTTTTACACCGTGGAGTGCACTTGGTGCCGGTATGGCTCTTGTTTGGCAGGCGCTTGGCGCCGGCCTTTATTCTTTAAAAAACGGCGCATGAAATGCTGCCTGGGCTACGGCGGAGAGCATCTGCCGACCAAAAGACCAAAACAAACAGTTAACCCTTGGTTTAAAAAAGTAAAGGCTGGTAGGAAGATCCAAAAAAAAACAGTACTGAGTATACAGGTTAAAGCTTGGAAGGGAGGGGAAGGGATGGGACTCAAGACTCAAGGAAAGAAGAAACAAACGACAGAAATGACAAAAGAAAAACAAAACAAAAATAACAACTTCTCTTCTGCCCAAACAAAACAAAGAGAACAACTTCCTTTCTGCCGAAACTTTCCAAGGGAGTCCATTGGGAAGGAAACGCGACCGTCGGCTGCATTATCGAAAGGAGGGAAAAAGGGAAAAGGAGGGGAAAGGACCGCGAAGAGAGATCATCGGAATGTGACGGGGCCTAGTCATATAG
>JASGXE010007497.1:0-17976 GCA_030068105.1 Sinentomon sp. SZTP_YWyxl | reverse complement strand
ATTATCTTTTCTTTGAATAATTGGACTTCATGCTGCTTTAACGTTTTGGGTAATTTTCAGGGTCTATCAGAGAATCCTCTGCTGCCAAATTTGCCCGATGATCTTGAGGAAACTACACCCTTGGCCAAGCCTGAGATCACCAAGTTCCTTGTCAAGTGCCAGAGGTTGTCATTTCCTCTACAAGCTCCTCTCAATCAGGATTCTGGACCTCCCGTTCAAGTGAGTACTTTTAGTTTTTTCACCACTTGAGTGCTGTACATTGATTATCTATTGTGTGGTGTGATTTAAAAACACAGCCTTGGTTATCACCACGGGTCGACTACGCTGCTCTGATTTAGCCCCAAAGTGGTTGGGCTAAAGTAGTAGTTGGCTCTGTCTGGTCAAAGCGAAAAGTGTTTGCACAGCCTCATGCTAAGCTCGTCCTCGTGCTAAAGTTACCGCTCGGATGTTCATGAGCACAGTGCTAATTTGAGGATTGCACGCACAGCCTTGTGCCAATTAGGCATAGGGCTAAACCGAGTGCTAATTTCATGAACATTGTCTGTTTATCTTGTCTGTGACTCGGCTACTTGGCCTTGCCTCCAGGCAGGGCAGCCTCAATTTTTTGCACACATTTTGCCAACAGCAAAACTGCAATAATTAGCCTACACTCTTTTGTGACATTATTTTCTTCAATTCTGGCGTTGAAGAAGTGTACCGGAATGCACTTGTCCCAAATTGAGAAAGCCGGATCAGCCATTTTAATCGTATTTAGTTATGTGTTCATTCTTTCTCATTGTTTGTAATGTGCAGTGACATGCATGTTGCATTGGTCAGTGATAAAAAAATTGAAAAAGACCAGATTTTTCAATCAGTTAACACCATTAGAATGCATAGTTCATGCATCAGTTTGATACGTTTTGATACAAAAGGGAATAAAAATGCCATCGTCACAATGTGCGTTTACTGAATTTCCTACCTTTCCCCAAAATCTGCAATTATTTGAGAGCAAATGAACTGGACATGTTGCCAATTTCTCAGTGCTTCAGATGGTCTGAAACTGGTAAAACATTCAGTGGGCTGTCACTTTTCTGTTCACATGTGTGCCAAAGAAGAATTTTTTTTTTTTACTTTTTTCATCCCAACCAAACCAAGGTTGAGCCATATTTTACCACTCTGTCGATATTTGACCTTCGTGCTGGGTGCAAAATCTCCGAAGATTTTTGTTTCGATCTGAACCATCCTGCTATGAGGAGATTATTTACACAGTCCGCCTCTGTGACGTCATCATCGTCGAAGCACGAGCCTGCGACGACTGATCTGTACAAGTTGCCAAATTTGGATGATGTCGATCCAGATTGGATTGCATTTCCAAAACAGGTTGGTTGACACTTGCTTAACAAATTGAAGCATTTTTGGGCCAGTGATGACACCGACAATGCCGCTCGGTTACTCATTTTGAAGTTTTGTGTCACTGTGCTATACAAGTTTTTTCTTTCAACGAGAAGAGTTGTCCTACTTTTTCAGCAATTCAAAAGGAAATAAAAAATTAAAAATCCTAATGCTGGTCCAAGCAAACCGGTTCACACAACCCTATTGCAAAGTGCAAACTGCTACAGATACACCATTCCAGCTCTGCACCATTTGACAGAATGACAATTGCTCCATCTGTTCCTTTTTTATATGCTGAGAGACACAGTTGAACTTGGTTGTGGGAGGGGCCACCAATCAGGATTTGGTGGGATGTGTGCAAGCTCCACCCACTCAATTTGAAGCCCAAGGTCATCTGGCTCACGCATGCATATAAAAGAACTGGCTCGAGAGGTGATCATGTCAGTTTGTGTCAAGAGCCTGAGCAGTGAGGGCCACAGATGTGCAGGCAGTAGCGCACATCTTTTAACTGTTTCTTATCATGCAACTCTTTGGCAGGACACGATTGGACGCGCCACAACTTTGCGGCTGAAACCGCCTGTGGGGACGAATTTGTGCTTTTGCTCGACTGGATACGCCAGGCCATGCGCACTTTGGTATTTCGATTTATCTACCTTTTGCCTTTTTGCATAGATCAGAGCCTTGTACCGATTGCAGGGTGTTTTTGGCTGCCAGCTCCACAGCTCAGCTAGAATGTTTAACTCTGCTATGCAAGTAAATAAACGGGTACTACGGGTATGAATGCAAGTGCATGTACCAGCGCACATTCATTTTTTACCGCGCGATAAATGCTTCGACTGGATGTGCCAGGACGCCAAACTTCTGTACCTGGAAGCCATCATGTCAAACTCCGAAAGTATTCTCCCTGCCAGGATCAGATTGTTTAGGTACTAGAGCACATTCATTTTGTCGCATCCCACTTCTCTCAAATCAAGACCAATCCAACTTTTTGCTTCAGCTGCTCTCGTGCTTCCTTCGTTCTGGCTTTTTCAAGTCAAATACCCCCAATCCAGTACACCAAAAAACACACTTAAAAGTTAAAATTGAATCGATAGATGGCGTCACATGTTATTTTCGTAAATAGTAACTCTGTTAAGTTAAGGGTATGGAATTTCCGGTTGTCAGTTTCCAGTTTATGTGCATATCGCCAGTCCAATCCTGCAACTACATGTCAGGAAAGTGCATTTGTAGGTAACAGGATGTTTGGTCCTCGCTTATCGTGATACCAAAAGTCATGAAATCTCACGAGGGTTACATCAGAATAAATTGAATACACTATTAGTACAATCCCTTCCAGAGGGTCTCCAGTGGGTGCTTCACGAATGTGGTCTAACTTGAAATCCTGGTCTACCTGCCATCCTGGCTATCTGCAACTTTTGTTTTCTCTCTTAAAACTTTTTCGTATTTGGATGTATTTTTCAATTTTTTTTTGTTTTGTTTTGTTCTTTCTTCTGTTTGGTATTTGGACATCCACAATTTCTTCTCCCCTCCTCAGTTCCTGCTATTTCCACTTCGTTCCTAGCTGTGCAACTTGTCAAAAGTCTGTCAGAAAGCCAGTGCCTGTGTACTCGTATTCCCTCATTTCCACCAGTGAAAAAATGTTGAAAAGTTCTCTGAAGTTTTTTTTTATTGAAGTGCCATGTGATGTGCCTTTGCTGGGCTTGGGGGGAAATTTGGTCTCTAGAACACATTTCTTGCTCCCAAAATGAAACTGACATTCCAAAATTTCTTCAGCTTCTGGTAAAAATGAAAAGGCAAACTTCAAAGTTAAAACAGCAATAACTCGGTCAAAAAATCATTTTTCAATTCGATTTTGATTTTTGGGGCACAATTTATGTGGCTTTCTGCACACCCTAAAAGTTGCAACCGGTACATGTGTACCGGTACCAGTACCGGTTGCTGTACCCGGTTGAACCTATACCGGTTCGACCTCTATTTAAAAACCGAGGTGGCGATCTCATCAGCTCATCACTACAGTAGGTATGGGATTGCTGATTTCCCAGCAACGAAGAAAAATATTGAAATTTGACTTTTGACCTCATTAGAATAAAACTAGTGGCTGGGCCACTGTCGTCGCTTCGCTCTCTTCGATTTCCGTCATAAGCACTACCAGAAATGTTTTTACCTTCAGGATATTTATTCATTGCTTGGCATTAATTTTATTATTTTTTCGTGTCCTTTGCGCATCGTCCATTAAAGGTAAAAACAGTTGCGATTATTTTGAGTTCTGACCCCCGAAGGACTCCAATGTAGCGCAGATCAGCAGTTTTCATTTTTTTGTCCTCAAGAGGGGAAAACGGTCCTGTTACCAAATTTTCAAGCTGCAAGATGTCTGAAAGTTCCCAGTAATTTGTGTCAGTCAAGTCAGATAATTTTATTTATGAAATTATAATTCGTGAAATTTTATTTTTCTTTCCAACTTCGAACAAATTAAAACCAGATAAAGCTGTAATTAGCCTATAACTTGTAATTTGTAAATTTGTAATTTAAAATAATTTGCCCGGACACAGTCCTGCGCAAATCAGCAATTAAGCAAGTGAACACCCTTGTTATATCGAGAACAAGACAGCATGACAATAAAATCAACAAAGACAACATTGTTAAGGGATCAACACATAATAAATTGGTATGGTATCATGATTTATGTCTATGTAAGTCGAGGGGAAGACTGGGAGATAACTTACATTTTACAGACGTTTGCATGTCGTTGAAATTGACACAAGCTTTTACGGCACAGAAAGACCAAAACTTGTAGGTACGGCCCATGACTTGCGCACAGGTCAGGCACATATTTTTTCAGCTTCCAAGAGCTATCCAGCTTGTGGCAGCTGTTCAATTTGAATTCACATTCTAAGAAATGAAGGTCGCACACTTTAAGGTCTGATAAAAATCCATTTAATGTCTACTTTAACAATTCTGCCACAAAGATTGTTCATTGAATATTTCAGGGTATTTTTGAAGTAACAAATCCTAACACTGATGTGTACCTGGTGCTCAGGATAGAAAGAGTCCTCCAAGGCTCTTTCTCTGCCAACACTGAACCGTACCTGAAATGCCTTTCCGAAAAAGGAGACAACAAAGTGGGCCAGATTTATCAAAAGCAGGCATCACAATACTGCTCAAGGTCAGTTTCAATTTATGCATGCCGACAGTGAAATTGAATTTATTTGATATGCAAGCCTCAACCTCCTGGCTCCTACTGCCGCCAAACGACATTTTCAGATTTTGTCCTTAGGCCAGGAATCTTATGATGGGTTTATTTGATACTGGCGACGAACTTTAGCGGAAAGTAAACAATTCGAAACAATCATAGTTTTTCAATGTATTGGAGAAAATGACAAAAATCGCCAGGGACGTTCATACGCTGTCATCGCTTCAGTAGATTGCAGCATTCAATCTTTCCGTTTCAACCCCAATTTTCTCCGAAGTGTACCTTCCTTTCACTCACATCCAGCATTTGTTGCATTCTGCTGAGATATGTATGGCTGCTGTTTCGGTGGGGAAGGTGTTATCTCAGAGCTAACGGACCGCACAACCAGAACCTGTGTACAGATTTGGATTGCAAACCAGACAGAAGCAGAGATGACGATAATGTATGTACAGAGTTTGTTTTTGAGTTGTTAGCCTTCAAAGTAGTCAGACGTCTTCCTCATGTTGCATGGCTTTGAAATGAAGCTGACTGAGAAGAAATTGCCCGATTGGGGTGGGAGTGGTGTCGTTCGAAAGGAAATGTTATAGGATCTCCGGCGTGCGTGCTCTGCATGTTCCCATGTGTTTCTTCTGGAGACAGCATTATGATGCAGGAGTTCTGGTCAGGTTTGGGTGACAGTCCTCACCTGTTGGGCCCATGTGCTTTGAGTTGAGCGAATGAAGTATTGAAATGGGATTTTGAAGTGTGTGACACTTCACACTCCCGGTTGGAATTATTTTTTCTCAAAAAAATCTCATGTGATCGCTGAAGTTGCTGATTAAAGATGAAAAATTTGACGAAATTTTCCCGGAAATGCATCTGCTCTCAGGCCAAGGGAAAAAATGACAATTGTGTCTCCAGGTGGCATGACCAGCCATTCTAGGCAACGGCAGGAGGTTAAGATGATGTTGTTGTCCTTAACAAATAATCACAGATAGTATTTTTACAAGGTATTTTACAAAGTATTTACAAAGTATTTTATTTTACATCCCGGTGAAGATTCTGATCTCCACATTGCAGCTAAGCCTGTAAAATGGTCGGAAGTACCTGCTGACCGAAGGCCAGGTGGAACTCTCGCCCTAACGAACGCAACCTCATGTGATAGCTGTTAGTTTTCTTGTCACTGCTAACAACAATGAAGGAGCAACAAATGGACTAACACTGCAAACATGAGGTTTAACATAACAAAGGGGGAGGTCCTGAGCTTTTACAATGGGCAGCCTTCACAGGTAGTATCTCTGTAGTTTGCTCTTCAGTCCACTTGCAGACACTTGATTGACAAAGGAGGTGTGATAATGCTCCTGAAACGCAATGCAGGTATGAGGCCTTTATTGGTCAAAGTTAGTGCACAAATTATGCATCGTTGTGCTACCTATTTCGGGACCGGTGACTGGGGCAGAACGAACTGAGGCAGAAGTGGACTGAGGCAGAATTTTTGCATTTTTGGAAGCTGATATTTTTTCATTTCTGCGGGTTAGGTTAGGTCAGGTTAGGTTAGGTTAAGTTAGGATAGGTGTAAGCTACCACCTCCAAGCAAAAATTCCCTCCAAAACTCCCTCCTTTGTCCAATTCTACCTCAGTCCAATTCTGCCTCAGTCCACTTCTGCCTCAGTCCGTTCTATCCCAGTCCCCCGATCCCCTATTCCATTGCTATGACCCATGCATCGGTGTGTTGTGTTACCTGTTTCATTTTGTTTATCTATGCATTTTCATTTTCACTTATTGACAATCTAATTTGAATAAAATTGTCTTTAGGTTGGGCAACTATCGTATGCCTTTTGCCTGGTCTGCGAGGCCATTGTTTGAAGTGAGTAAAGACCAATCAATAGGAAGAAATGGAGTTGTGCTCAGTGAGGATACTGATTTCAAGCTACTGTTTCGACAAGAGGCAGGTAGAACAAGTGATATGGAACTCATCAAGAACTTGGACGATTTGAAAAGGTACGTAAAAAACACTAAAGCCTGCTCTAACTCAGCAAATCAATGGAACTGGAATTGACATGATATGTGAATGGGTGTTTTTGGTGCAAAATATTGGCCCCCATATTTTCATGCTTTGAAGAGGCGAAGCAGTGTTTCATGCCAAGAACACCCTGTAGCACTTGAGTTATCATAAATAGCAAGGAATGTCATAAGGGTATAGCAAAAAGTGACCGAAAAGAGTCGAGAAAGTTTGGAAAGGATTGCTGGATCCAAGTGTTTTTGGCCTCACAGTCACTCACGCCAAAAAATTGTTCAAAGTCAAGTTGTTATACCAATGGCCCACCGTGTCTTAGCCTAAAAGAGATATCCGAAAGTTGACTTCGTCTATTTTCGGTACAGAAAAAATCGCGCAGAAAAATGTTCTGAATCACAAAAACCGAAGTTACATGCACAAGTGGAAAATCCCTTTCTGAGATGATTGCTTTTTCGTAAATAATGAAGTAATCGCTGCCGAGGCATGGCAGAGGCTGTTTTTTTATTGGTCAAACGCGCTGCGAACGAATGAAATTTGCAAAAAATATGTCGGGAGTAGGGAGCAAGATTGAAGAGCATGGTCATTCCGCAAGATGTATCTACTTTTCTCAAAAGTGACTTTTTGTTGTTTTTGAAAGTTTATTTGTTGAAATTATTTGTTTCCGTGTGTCTGTTTGCCATATTCCTTTTAGACCTGAGAAGGTTTCCAAGTGGGTCTCCATTCCTGCAAACATCCAGATAAAAGTTGAGAACATTCACTGCACCAGCCTTGTCAGCAGTGAGTTAAGTTAATCCATTCAGGATTTTGTTTTGTTAACTCTGCCAGACGCTTGTTTACCTGAACAGTGTACTTTAGTTTTGTTTTCAATCCTGTCAATCTGATTTTTCTAAGCTCATTCTTCTCCCCAACTGAAAATGTTCGAGGATGGCCCTTTGTGACCATAAACTATTCGATTCCTTAAATTTCTTGACTTCAAGGGCCTCGACTTTGAAGAAAAAACAAAGACCAATTGTGGTTGAAAGAGAGAAAAAAAAAATAAAGAAACGGCAGTATTCCCCATTGCAACTCATCCTAAGGTTCAACTCAATAGAGCCAATTCAACAGACGGAGTCATGTTTCAATGCAAGAGTGGAAAAGGAATAAATGTTATACGAAATGAAATAAGCAAAAGAAAAGGAATGAGCATTGTGCACATGGAAATTAAATTTCTACGGCACAAAAATGTCCATTGAATCTCTAAACATTGAGTTATTGCAATGTGGAATATGCAAAATGTTTTGAATTTATTTTATTTAAAGATTTTTACATTTGACGCATCCGCCTGAAAATCTTTGGTAGATTCAAAGGTTTGGACCAAATTTCACATTCCAGATTTTTACATTTTTGAAGGTTTTTACTCACTATTTTTGTCTGCATGAGTCAGTATGGGCTCTAGGTCTGTTTGGAAAGTTCCATAAAGTTAGCTCTCATGGTTTGAATTTTCTGCCTGAGGAGTTTCAGTCGCTTGCCAGCATTCTGGATTCTGTTGTGGTCGCTATAGGGATGTGCGGCACTAAGAATTTTGGTCGGCACCGGCACCACGTCGGCACTGGGAAAGTGCCTTTCATTCGGCACCAAAATTCGGCACTCGGCACTTTCTGAGCTCAGATGGCAACACTCAGCAACAAATGGAGAAACATTCATGTTTTTTGTCACTTTTGATTTTAACTTAGAATTAATCCGATAGATGGCGCCACGTGCTAGTGAGTAAAAGTGAGTTGCAGTTGGTATTTTCTGAAACGATTGGTAATTCTTTTTTGGTTCTCTTGTGTTTGCACTTTTGTCCTCACCCCACCTATTGTTAACTAGGGCTGGTACTAAGTAGTCCTACGCGTTTGACCTTTTAGAAAGGGGTTGCAAATGTCAGTGGTTAGTAAACGAACGCAATGCATGGGCTTTCGAGCAAGGTTTTCAAATTTCATGATATCTGCGATGCGTTTACGCAGGCGGATGATCTCATGTCCATGCAGGTCAGCTGGGATGACTGCCCATATCAGGAACAAGGCCTGGGAATCAGCGCGCCGGCGAACGTTGTGTGCCTCCTGTCACCTCAACGTTTGCTCATGAGCTGCGGTTTGTTCCTTGATGTGCGCTCTCTTCTGGTTTTTTGCATTGCGATGTCTTGCGCCTCTTCACCAGATTAGGCTCAGGCATTGAAATGCAATGCATTGAATGTGGGCGGTGCCGGTGCCGAAAAGGGGTGCCGCGGCACCAAAAACTTAGCAAGCGCTAAGGATTCGGCACCGGCACTCGGCACCCCTTAGTGCCGGTGGTGCCGAGTGCCGACAAAGTGGTGCCCCACATCCCTAGGTCGCTACTTTCTGGATATGTCTTTAAGAGCTCACATAGAGCTCACATAGAGTTCACATAGAGTTCACATAGAGCTCACATAGAGCTCACATAGAGCTCACATAGAGTTTTTCACAACATGAGAAAACAAACATTCATAATCAGACAGTCAAACCCCCGTCGAAAGCTCACAATAACAATTCATTTGTTCTTTGTTCTTTCCTATTCACTAAAGATGCATTCACTCCGATGTTTGTTCCGTTGAAGCCATTTCCAACACCACCGTCTGACAGTGCAACAGTTGAAATCTTGGAGCTTCCACCGAAATCAAACACCATCAATAATAATAATAATCTCACCAGGCCATTTGACATTAGCAAAAGTATCCGTCCATTTGAAGAATTTCTGCATCTCTTATTTGTCTATCCGAAATCTCTGAAGTAAGTTCTAGTATCCTTGTCTTGACTTGGCATCTAAATTTTCAAAGGGTGAATGAAGCCTGCCGGCCACAGTGGATGTTAATATATTGCCTGTTGTTACTTCAAAAGTCAATGTCTTTTCTCATCCCCCACTTGTGCACTTCCCCCTTTTCCATGGATTTCTTTGATATACACACATTGCGTCCAATTCGTGATGGTTTGGTAAACGTTTTTGTAGTTTGGTAAACGTTTTTGCAACCCAAAAAGTGTCTGCAAACGGAATAGCACAAAGCATTTCCGATTTTCTATTGCTCCGTTTGCATTCTGTCCCACTACTTGGATCTTCTCTGCCATTGAGATCCATTCATGTCATCACAATTTCCTTGTCCACCCACACCTAATTCCTCTCCTTCATTCCGTCAATGCCACACCCAGCCTCCCTGCCTTCTTCTCTCTGCCTCTCCCTCCCCATAGCATTTCAGAGCTGATCGTATTGGTTGTGGGGAGATGTAAGAAGAGAGTAGCAGAGATTTGATTTTGATTCCTTCTTTTTTCAGCAGTGGATTGGCAATTGTTGCCTCAAATGACAATGCCTTTTATTATTGCATTTTATGTCCTTGGGGCACCCTTTCACCATAGATTTTTCAATGTTTTTTGGTGATTGATTTTGTTCAGAGAATAACGTTGGAAAATCTGTGTGGTGGAGAAATTTTGCATATTTTCTGCTTTACACCCTTTGAACATTTAACCCTGCCCCAACTTTTTGCCAAGATGGTTTATGTTTGCCGGTGGTAAGACAATTTCAGCGTGTGCACCACGAACGGCCAAATCACAGAACATAGTTGAAATTGACTTATCCAAACCATTCGTAAATTTTTTGAGATTGCGACATTTCACCCCCGCCAACGTGGGACTTCCTCAGGCGACAGCAGCAAGCTGATGTCGCCTGAGGTATCCCCACGTTGGCGGGGGCAAAACGTCACACATCTCAGAAACGTTACAAACGGTTTGGATGCAAATCAATGTTGAACATCGTGTGTTGAATGTGTTGTTGAAATCGTGTGTTGAATGTGTTGAAATCGTGAATGTGTTGAAATCGTTGAATGTGTTGAATCGTTGAATGTGTTTGAAATCGTTGGTGTTGAAATCGTTGAATGTGTTGAAATCGTGTGTTGAATGAAATCGTGTGTTGAATGTGTTGTTGAAATGTGTTGTTGAAAAAAAATGTTGAATCGTGGTGGTAAAACAATGTTGAACATGTTATGCAGTTGCTTATTTTGTTGTTCATTCGTGCTTTGGTTTGGTTTTTCTTCCAGGTATGACAATCAGCGTGTTTTTTCAAGGGCAAGGAATATTGGTTGCTTTGTTGAACTGAGGGACAGCGACTGTGAAGGAGCCTCTGGGTTGCCTGTAAGTTTTCAGACAAGCATCATACTTTTGCTGGGGGTAGTTTGGCCTGGTCTTGCCAGTGGAACCACAGTTGTGAGGGCCGATATTGAACAAAGGTTCATAAAATTGTCAGTAAATTGTGATTTGTAAGTTAGAATTCAGCATAACTAACTTTACCGGCAGTTTCGACGGTCCTATCTCCATATCGGCCAGTTAAGCCATGTTTCGGTTGCATCGTGCATCCGATGTTTCGACCGCATCTTTCGTCCGATGTATCTTGCGGATACATCTAACCTCCGATGGCAGACGTGCAATGCATCCGAAACCTTGACCCGACTCGACTCACCAATAGGGAGATAAAGTTGTCGAAACTATCCGGCAAGGGTAATGACAACCATACGCATCAACGCAATCATACGCATCTTGGAAGTGTCCACCCTACTTTTTGTTTCTTCTTGCACTTCGCTGCGATTACTTCGTTTTTTCTTGACAAATTTGCTGATAGCTGTCAACAATTTGTTTTTTTTTTCACCTGAAAAACTTGGGTCTGATTTTGGACTCTTCAGTACTCACAAACATGGAATGTTGAATCAATTTTCGGTGGTGGTTTCCCATGGAATGGTGCTTAAATGCAACCCTTTTCAATTCTTTTGGGGCCAATTTTGGAGTTGAGAATGTTTAATTCTCCCGATGCTGTGCATGATGGGTGAAGATACAGTGGTTGTCCTCTTATCACTGACCATATGACAAGAATTTTTTTCCACGCACAGGTGATATTTGGTAACAATTCCAAATGTAATGGCATTCAGATGCAGTCGTCAGGCATATGCACTGTTCTCCATCACTGTCAAAATCCAGAGTGGTACAATGAAATCAAGATAGCCCTGCCTGTCGACATTCATTCAGGACATCACTTGCTCTTCTCCTTCTATCACATATCTTGTGATCAGTCGGTGAAGAAATCAGTCGATGCAAATGCCTCGAAATCTTCCACACCATTGGAAAACCCGATTGGCTTTGCTTGGCTACCACTTTGTCGGAAGGGCAGGTTGGTTTGCTTGGGGTTCTACTTTTTCATTTTCTGTTTCCATTGTGAATTGGACTTTTTCCGTTTGTTTTCATTTGGTAGCAATGCTGCACCTTGGCCAACTCTAGGCAGGACTGAAGTGGCTTCCCAACAAGAAGTGGCTTCCTTTTTGGCTACATTGGATTGTGTTTTCAGGCCCTGCAAAGTGCAAACAATTACCTGATTTGAGGCCATTATCGGGTGTCAGGCTTTGCTGACAACGTTTCGACCACTGGACTGGCAAATTTCTCAAGTCTGATGATGCCGTTATGTTCGCTGCCACTATGATGTTGTGCGACTGGTGTGGCAGCGAACATATCACATCACCGGACTTGAAAAAGACTCCAATCCAAGGGTCGAAACATCGTCAGCAAAACTTGACATCCGATCCTAAAATGGCCTTAAACCAGGTAACTATTTCCAGTGTTTGCGAAACGGATCGCTGCGCCAGAAACAATTTGACAATATTTGTGTTGTGGGGTTTTGTGGCTGTGGATTGGTTTCCCCCGTTTTGAAAAGATGGATATTCTTCTCACGTTTGGTTACACCTCACTCGAGAATTTCCACTCTCACACTGCAGCGGTCTTGAACGCATCACTCTAACTGTGCTCTGCTGGCTGCTTTGCCCTTGGCCACATTTCGGAACAGTTTCATCCTGCTTCCACGATCATCAGAGAAAGGTGGTTGCTTGGGTGGCTGATTTTTCATAATTATTATGATAATGATTGACAATTAATTTGCCAAGACACAGTCCGGAGCAAATTATCAAGGACAAATACATTACATACTCGAAATACGGCTTGACAGCCTCGTCGTACAAATCAACAAAAAAAAGTGACAATGAAATTAAACCAAATTTGGAATCAATGCTCCTGCAACAATGAGACATCTAGAGGGCCATAGAGAATATTTCTTCTGAAGGTGTTTGAACTGATATTATTTCCATTTCCAAAGGTTCTTGCATCCAGGGAGTTCCACTCTCGCACTGTTCTAGCAACAAAGGAAAACTTCCCAACATCCTTACAGACAGGTCCACATCTCAATTTGAATGCGTGATCGTGTCTACCTAAATAACCAGGGGGCAATAAGCTTTCTTTAAGGGGGGGGGGAAACCTTCGCGCAAACTTTTTTTATTTTTCAACCGATTTGGTTCACACTTTGCACACATTTTCAGGTCACTTTAACTAAGATCTGTGCAAAATTTCACACCCCTAGTGTTACTGGTTTGCCAGCTGTAGCCAGTTTATACGCAAAAAGTAGACTAAACTTTTGATCGCTGCAGCGCCTAAACCATTGGAGCTAGACACCTCTAGTTTGCGCCAAAGTGATCCAAATGGAGCCAGAATTTGGGTAGAAAGGTCAGCATACTCCTGCCTAACTTCATTTTTGCTTCCGAATTCAATTAATCCTTATCGCGTCAAAAAGCGGTAAATTTTTACTGCCATAATTTCAAAATGCACTTGTATCATGAAAATACCATAATAGTCTGATTTTGACCATTCCACCCAATTTAGGACACTTTTTTTACATAAGTATGCAAATTTTTAACCTTCTGTGCTGTTCCCAAGCTGAGATATAGCATTCAAAAGTTTGCCGAACATGAAAAATCTTAGTTCCGAGTAAATTGAAGATTGATTAACGAAATAGCGTAAAAATGCATTGAGATGCCTTCGCATTTCGGTCCGTAACTTCTAAACTATATGGAATTTCAAAAAACTGTTTGCACCACTGGAATCAGCAGATTTTCGTGCATAAACACACCTAAAAATCCAAAAATATCATTTTTAGCCATTTTTCGACTATCCGAAGGTTCCCCCCCTTAATACTTGACCAACCACCAATGTTGTTTAGCCCCTTAAAAAGACCCACCAACCTAGACGCCTTTCTACGCTTGGCCAAGGAGACCCAACCTAGAGCAGTCAACAAATTGGACACACTACGAGAAAATGAATAGCAACCAGTAACAAAACGTGCAGCCCGCCTTTGTACTCTCTCAAGTTTCTCAACCTCTACCAGGTAATAGGGATCCCAGGCAGCAGATGCATATTCCAGCAGAGAGCGAACAAGAGCAAAATAAACTTTTTCTTTGACGATTTTGCTCGCCCTAAAAAACGCACGCCTGACAAAAAATAGTGCCGAGTTTGCTTTACCAACAACATTTTCAATATGTTTACTCCAACTCAAAGTTTTTGTGAAAGTAACACCTAAGTAAGTTACACTGTTTGCTAAAGGCAAGTCAAAATTTGCGATGCCGTATTTTCCAATAAGAGGGGATGTTTTCCTAGTAAAAGAAACCACCACACACTTCTCAACATTTAGCCGCATCCCCCAGTTGGCACACCACTGCTCAATCTTATACAAATCATCATTGAGGGAACGCACGTCATCAGGTGAGGTAATTTCTCTCATAACAGCACAGTCATCAGCAAAAAGAAATGACTTGCAAACTAAACTATCAGGCAGGTTATTAATATAGAGAGAGAAGAGGGTTGGACCAAGGACAATCCCCTGTGGAACTCCAGAGGTTACTTTTCCAACATTGGAAAAGGTATTGCTTATCCTAACCTGCTGGGTGCGACGATCAAGGAAATCTGCTATCCAGTTAACCAAAACATCATCAAAATCTATAGACTTCAACTTCGATACCAATGCACAGAGATCCGTAAAAATCGCATTATAGTTTTGCGTTTTTCGTTTTCCAAATTTGTAATTTCGCATTTTATCGCTTTGGCGCTTGGCTGATTTCGCTTTCCATCGCTAGACCCAGTTTCATGATGCCCATACCCTATAGAGGTCAGGCAGAACCAATTGTGGAGCAGACAAGACTGCAAGATCCAGCCATTCTGCATTTTTCATTTCCCTTCATCACATCATCTCTTTTGAAACCTCATCTTTTGTCATTTTTGCTCTGCTGATACATTGTGTTTGGAAAATACTGAAACTGGATCGCAATCACAAGACCTGTTTGCGATGATGAAGACACTGCAAGTCAAGAAAGACCAACCCCACTTGCGAGAATGGAGGGGAGGGGAGGGGGCAGGTTACCAAAGGCTTTTGTTTTGAAACTCATTGTGAAGTGCGCACAGTTTATTTTCATCAAACAGCCGCAGGGCTGGAGGAAGACGATTTTCTGAACACCCAACTTGACAATCAATTCGAATAAATGGATGCTTGGCCTTTGTGAACAACACAAAGAACAATTTTCCCTGCCAAGGCCTCTTCTTGTTATCATGGATTTGAGGAGACAAAAGAAAAAAAAATCATACTTCTGAAATGTGGTTCACTCTTTGGCCGCCAGATTAGCGCCACCCTCTCAAAAAAAAAGGGACAAGTTAAAGTGCATTTGGTCTGGCCATTCCTGTTGCTCATTGTCGCATTCATCTTTTGCTTGGAAGTCAATTTCATGGACACATTGGTGTTAATAAATTTCATTTCTGATTCTGTGCTACTCCTTTTCTGCTGTTGGGAAAACGCATCCATTTGTTGCTTTTCTTTCTTTCTGCTCAGAATCAGTGGGCCAATAATTATTGACTCGGCAGAAAACATCTGGAAGTGGACCAACAGAGCAGCCGTTGGTCCACTTCTGACAAAGGCAGGAACCACTGGCGCTCAGGTGCATGTCAACAAATTGCAGTCGCCGGAAATGTGCTTGTTTGTAAAATCTGTGCTAAACTCCGTGTCAGTAAAAGTGAGGTTTTGTTGCTTGCAGTTGGAAAGGAAACGCGAAGATCAATTTTTCCATTTTGAAACAAATGCACTATTTGCGTGGTGTTTTCTTGGAAAGTCTCTGCAAATCTGGAATTGCAACACTTTTATTTCAGAAGTTGTGCAGATTTTGTGATGTTTCATGTAAATTTTGCACTTCGGGGTTTTTCTGAATTTTTATTCTCCTGTGTGAAATTTTCACTTTTGCGCATATTTTACACCTCCCTGTCATGTTTCAATCAGTTTGCCCAATTTTTAAACATTTCAAGCAAATTTGACGAACTGCATTTCTTTTTCGATTTTTGGTTTGATTCCTTCCTTGCGCGCAACGGAGTATAGTTCACAAGTGCAACACATGAGGGTGGAAAGTAAATGTGTATGGACCACCTGTGGCGTTTGTCAAAAGTGTTTTTCTTCTTTTTTTTTTGTTTCTTTCAGTTTTGAGGACACATACAGGGTTTCCAAAAAGTTGGAAACTCCGTGGAATTATTTGTAAAAACTGCCAAAATCCCTGAAGAACAGGATTGACTTTGCGCCTCACCGGGACAATAAATGGCCACATCAAACTTTTGGAAATCATCCAAAGAAAAAGTGCCCAGAATTTTTCTCTGTGATCGACGCACATGATGGTCAGTTATCTTTAGCAAATTTTGATCACACTGTACGGTCCTTTAGAACAACCAGACAAATTAAAAATTGGCACCGCTCAGCTGGAATCCACTCCAATGGCATGAAAAAGAATTCAATTCGAGCCGCTTTTGATGGGAAGTGCCCATGCTTGGCTCAAGCACACCTTTCCCTCCCCTCCCCTCTTCGCATATATTGACAAGTTCCAGATCATTTTTTCTTTTCAGGCCACCCATGTTTCTCAACGTCCAGTTTTTGTTCAACACGGCCATGGTGCCTTCAAATGGGAGGTCATTCACTCCTGTGTTTTCTTTCTTTGCGCTTCCGCCAGATGTTTGAAAAAGTGCGGTGCTGGTGGGGGGTTGAGCTTGCAAACGAGGCGCATTTTGTTCACTCAAAAACAATTAATATTGACATCAATTGAAGAAGACCACCCAAGCAATAATCACTTTTCTTTCTTGCACTTTCCATTTACAGGGCTCAAAAACATAATTTTTTCGCCACCCACGATTTTTTTTTGATTTTTTTCAATCGACCCCAAATTTCGCTTGATTTCGCTCCAAACAGCGTTTTGTCGCGAATTTTTCGCGATTTCGCCGCAAAGGACGAATTTCGCATTTTTTTCGCGAGCTTAAAAAGAGACTACACACCGCCAACAACAAAACTGTCTTGTCGCCCCTTCGAAATTCCAATGAATGGCAGAGTTCGCTTTGTCGCTACGAGCGATTTTTACGTATCTCTGCCAATGCAGCATGTGGAACTAGGTCAAAAGCCTTTTCAAAATCGATATTATTATTATTATTATTAGGTTAATTTGCCTAGGAACAACCTGGCGCAAATTGACAAGACAATAGACATTTGAATTACAATGAAGCAAAAACAGAAACAAGCAGAGAAATAAAATGCGAATCGAGCAAGCTTAGTCATTGCGAATTGACAGTCCTAAATTTTGTAAAATTTTCCTCCTGAAAGAATGGATACTTAGATCTTGCCCATTGCCAAACACCTCAGTACCCAAGGAGTTCCAGTCACTTACTGTTCTGGTAATGAACGAAAACTTTCCAACATCCTTACAAGGGCGCTTACAGAGTAATTTGAAATCGTGATCATGGCGACCTCTGTAAGTTGGAGGTGACAAACTTTCTTTAATATCAGACCAACCACCAACATTATTCAGAGTTCGAAAAAGTCCCAAGAGCCTAGCAACCTTCCTACGTTTGGCAAGGGAGCTCCATCCAAGTTCTGTTATCAAGGATGATACACTAATTGTGAATGCATAGCACCCAGATACAAAACGAGCTGCTCTACGCTGTATCCTCTCAAGTTTTTCCACATGCACCAATCGGTATGGGTCCCAAACTATAGAGGCATACTCCAGAATCGAGCGAACCAGGGCAAAATAGACTTTTTCCTTAACATGTCTGTTTGCCTTACGAAAGGTGCGCTTTACAAAAAACAATGCAGAATTTGCCTTTTTCATAACATTGTCAATGTGCTTTCCCCAACACAGGTTCTTCGTAAATGTGACCCCAAGATAAGTGGCACTGTCAGAATATTCCAATTCAGTATTAATCAGTCTATAAGAGCCAAGAAGAGGCGTTGCCTTTGTGGTAAAGGACACCAAAACACATTTTGCAACATTGAGGCGCATACCCCAATTTGTGCACCAGTTTTCAATTCTGCCCAAATCATCTTGGAGGGACTGAATATGACATGGCTCCGTAATTTCGTTAATAATTACGCAATCATCCGCAAACAAAAAGGTCCGACAGTTGAGATCAACAGGAAGGTCATTTATAAACATTGAAAAGAGTGTTGGACCAAGAACACTCCCCTGTGGCACCCAGAGAAACAAACAGATCAAAAAGATTTCCAACCCAACCTG
>JASGXE010007496.1:0-19813 GCA_030068105.1 Sinentomon sp. SZTP_YWyxl | reverse complement strand
GGGGTGGGGCTTTGTTAATCTTTGGGTCTCTCCCCTTTTTTCTTTCGATGTCTCCTCAATTCAAGGCTCGGATTCTATAAATTGTCTGGCGCCATGATCCGTTTCACAAGCACTGTATACAATTCAATTAGTACCTACCTGGTTTGAGGCCATTGTCGACAATGGCACCAAAATCTTGACATCCGATCCAACAATGGCCTTAAACCAGGTAATTGTATGCAGTACTTGGATTCTTGGATGTGGTTCCCTGAGTTCCCAACATGGCAAAATTTGTTCTGTGGACAGAAATCTTGGGGAAAAAACGTCGCTTTGCTGGGGAGCCTCATTCCTGTGAACTCCAGATGCTTCCATTTTTGTGGAGAAAGCATATTTTCCAAGTGGATTGTTGGGCACGTTCTAGGCAAAGAACCCAAAAGTGTGTGGTCATGCACCCTTGAGGGATTTCTTGCTGACTGTAAAAGGATTTCCTGCATTTGTGGCTATCTCCTCGCCACGTGACCTTCCAGAAGCACAGAAGAGCTAATATGGCACTCACGTATCCACATGTCACTGGTGCTCACAAGACGAGCACATGATCTTTGATTCAATCCCTGTCGTCAACTTGGACGATTCGACTACTGTTGACGATTTTCTGCTGTGCCTAATGCCTGAGTTGCTCCATTGGATGGATATCGTTTCCAGGGAATATCGTCTACTAGAAAGCGAGAATAGCATCTAATGAACACGAATTAGAAGTTGCTGTAAACGGCAGTATGCACCAAAGTCACTAACCCTAAGCTTGAAAAAAGTCAATTCCATGTTCAGATGCACCTTTCTCAGCGATGGAAAAGGAATATTTAGAGAACTCTGTTGGAAAATTTGATTTCTATACACAACAGTATTCCTTTTCCATCGCTGGGAAAGGTGCATCTGAACATGGAATTATTTACTTTTTTCAAGCTTAGGGTTGGGTGGGGTTAGTTGCTTTGGCGCATACGGCCGAAAATGAACTTAGCTGTCTCAATGACTGTATATAAATTATTGGGCACTTCCAGGCCTCTTGCAGCCTTGAAAATTTGGTCTCAAGACCGTTTGTTGAGAACAGGAAAAATCTGAAAACTGCTGGTTTGCCTGTTAAATGGGTGATTTTGGGGGTCCTCAAAGTTTTCACAAATTTTAACCTTCAGTTGACCATGACAGTGCATGTAAATATAGACTTGGGATACATTCCCTTCGAACACGTTTACAGGTTAGAAAAAGTGATGCCCAGCGATGAATGTTCAGAAGACAAAAACTAAGTGCATGTTTAGGGCAGCAGCCGTAACAGCGGCCCGGCTGTTGATCTAGGTATAGCCCAGAGAGAAGGTTTGCAGCCGAAGCCCCCGATTGGTACAAAATTCATGTTTGCATAATTTTCAATTATGTTATATTTTCAGGCACATTACGCAAAGACTGTTCGATCAGTTGCAGAAGGTCAAAAGCATATGAATGCTTCATCACCGATCACTGTGATTTGATTATGTGAAGAAATCACGTAGAGTTTTTAGCCACGTGCAATTTTACTCATTCTTTTATTCTCGGTGTACCTGACAAATTATGTTGCTATCTGTCTTTCTTAAGCCTTTTTCTATTCACTGCGCAGCAAGCGTTAGACTAAAATTATTAATTTTTACTTTTGTATTTTTTGCTCTATTAATGATTTTTATTAAAAAACGTGCTTAAAACCAGACATGAAATTATTTCCATCGCAGGAGCAATTTTCAGGGTGTATCTCTGTGTAAATGATTCAAATTCATCAGAACAATGGTGGATAGGATTTATCTCATTGCTGGTGGACTGTTTGTATTGTGGGGGTGAGTGACCTTTGAACTCTAGGAACACAGGCACGCATGATTTCGTATTTCCTCAGATAGTGCCTATTTTTGGAAGCAGATTAGTTTTCCAGGAATTTTGACATTTTATTACTTTTGCACGAATTGAGGAGGTTTTTCAGAGAAAAACACGGGATTTCGTCCTGCAAGAAGGTGTTTTTCCTGCCTTGGCCCTTGGGCTGGGCTGTCAAATATCCAGTGAGGAAATGCTGTTTTATGGAAGGATGTTGTACATGGGAAAAGTTAGTTGCCACCAAGGACCGGGCAACACCAGGGATATGCAGAATGTTGGAAAAGCAGCGAAATTAGACACGAAAGATGGAAATTATTTCGAAAAGTCCAAGGTTTTAAAAGATCAGGAGGTCATTGGCATTCTTTTTATCAGAACAAATAAACATGGCAGAGATCGGGAAATCAGGGACTCGTGCCAGATCCACTTTGAAGGTTGTTTTTCTAGACAAACTAAACATTGACATGAAGGTGAACGGTAACTGGAAAACAGCCCACTTCACCAGGCGTTTTTAATCACTGCAAGAAGAGCCGATTAACTCTATGAACATGAGTTTGTGATGAAATATTTTAGCATTTTGAGTAAACCCGCACCTTAATCTTTACACACCGACAGTACAAAATTCCTTACAAAATCCAAATCTTCTTATGCCGAAGACTTTATTCGGTAACCCTGAACATCAAATTTGTAACCCAAAAAGAAATTCCAGTAAATCTCCAACAATCTGCTATGAGTGGCCTTGTATTGAGATTTCAATGTAAATAATTCCTAACAGAGTTTTTAACTGTCGCAACAAGTAGCGGACTTTTCTGCTCGGTTCTCTTCACTCCTCTGGTCCATGAAGAGAAAGAGCTGGACTTTTATGAATGAGCCTGTCACATTCACCCAACACTGGTTTCTGCTGTGTTCGAGACACAAAAGTAGGTGTAGGGGAGTCTTCTGCAAGCCTAAATACCCTTTCAATCGACATCTCTTATCACATAAAAGAATTGAGGCACCAGAACGAATGCAACAGTCGAAACAAAATGATTTGACTGTTGACGTGTAAAGTGTAAAATGATTCCGATATACAGTATAAGCGCTATTATCTCCGAACATTGGCGACAGGTCGTCACTGCAGCGATTACGCGAAAAGGCGAATCTGCCGCCTTCTCTGCGAAGATATTGTTTGTTTTCAAAAAATACTGACAAATAATGATTAAGAAAAAAATTGCTTTTTAATAAGCGTGCAGGGTGCTCGGTAGGTCGAGAGTTGGAGAACCGGACGTTTGTCGAAAAGGCAAACCTGCTGGCGCTATTGCAGTCGTTTGTGAAGGGACCCACGCTGGAGCTTGTCCCTGCGCTGCACATGCAGGATCAGACCTCTACACGGAACGGCCAAAACTAGGGTCTTCCTTGGCCCTGGCCAAAACGTCCAAAAAAACTTCCTTGACCCTGGCAAAAAACGGCCGTTCGGCTCACGTGATTATCTCTCAAGTTTTTCACTCCCAGATGACTCTCACCCAACATGAACACAGAATGTCAGCCTTCGGAATAACTTTCTTGATCTTATCAGCAAAATTTCGTCATTTTCGGGCAAGTTAGGATAGTTTGTTCTGCTTTGGAAAGGTTGGAGCTGGCATTCTTGGTTTTGCTCGAACCAAAATTATCTCAAGTCCAGCTGGAAAGTGAAAAGGACTGGGCGCCTTAACTAGAATGTAATGAAATAGGCCGTTGCGATCGAGTGACATTATTGATCAACACAATTCATTGCTTTTCATTGGCACACCCCGAAAGCTAACTGGCAAGAAATCAGAAAAGGAGTTGAAATGAACTTGAAAAAACGGTTTCCTACGTTTTTCTTATTTCCAAAGACTGAAATTTTGCGTTGCTTTTTATTTCTGATCATCTTGCGAGAAATTGCTCTTTCGCGGCCAGACATGGATGCAGAAGTTCAAAAACAATGACAACAACAATGACAAAAAATTCTCTTTCATTTGTGGAACTTTTTTGGCATTGATGGTCTCGGAATTCTGGGTCGTAATGAGTGAGGTTGGTGCTGCGGCCATTATTCGGAAATTGGTCTTTTGGAGCCTTCCATGGGGCGAAGAAGGGGTAGGATCACATTGAGGTTCGGGTCGGAATTAACACCAGGTTAACGGCGTTCCCTTGTTCGGTCGGTTCGACAGGTTTCGATCTCTGGGCAAAGTTTTGGAGCGTTTCAGGTTCTTCCTTTTTGATCGTATCGTAATTTGCATGTTTATGGCTTCTTGGCCCTGTCACAGTGAAAATGAGTCACTGTGATTGCTTGCAGATGTTTCGAACTCCAAACGAAAAATGGTTGATCATTAAATCCCCATATTTGAAGCGATTTTTGCAGCGAGCGTTAATTCCTTCCATTGTAACATCGTATTTCTTTTGAGTGCTCATGTTGGGTCCTTTGGCGTTGCATTTCAAGCATTGCAGCTATTTTTCATCGAATGGCCAGAGCTCATAGAAACACAATCGCAATGCGATTCAAAGTTTTGTTGCACCATGTACGTTTTCAACTCCTCGTAAATTCCACTGTGTTCGTGCCATTGACCCGGATTGCGCAAAAAGCAAAAAAGCATGCAAAATCAACACTAATCAAGCCTGATATGCTCGGCTATGTTCGCCGATAAGATCGCTCATACTGTATACGGAGCCATTCTGAATACCCGGGCCATAGGCGATTTTTTCCAACTTTTGAAGCACTGGGCAATATAATTCCCAATTTCGCATACTCCGCAAAACACATTACATGAAGGAATGCATTTAACGGCGCCCACTAGATGGGGAATAACATTGCCCCGTGCTTCAAAAGTCTGACGAAAATCTCCTATGGCCCGGGTATTTTGAATGTCTGAGTATGTATGAGCATAAAGAACAAAAGAACGCATTTGGATTGGTTGTTCTTTTGCATCACTGTTGGAATTCGTTTGAAGGGCAACGATGGGGTATTTATTGACTCAGCATCGAAATTTTCAAATTGGATTGAAGGAGGAAGCCAAGACGGTATGGAGTGAGCACAGCAGTCGCCTTGTTCACTGCACGAAGATGTGATGCTTGATGACTGACTGCATTGTATTTTTTGGCATCGGAGACAGTTTTTGCCACTTGCAGATCGAATTTAACAAACATTTTTCACAGTCCTGTTGTGGAATGTTTGAAGATCTTGGTTGACTGAAAAACCGAAAAAAGATGACAAATTTTTGCCAAAAATGGATCAGCGTTTTGGCCAACGACATGCGTAAACTGGTTCAGTTGTTCCCTTTGGCTTGTAAAGGTTACGTCACATTATCCCATTGGTCCTGGCTGTTTGGCTTCCTACAAGAACAGTTTTGTTTTGTTGTATACATTTTTATTTTTGAACAATGACAGCATAGAAGCCTGGAATTATCAAAAGACAAATGTTGCACAGAAACATCAATGCACATTCAAAAAATCCTTCCTAATGCACAAGAACACAAAAATGTTATATTAACAGCTTTACACTGCTTGTAATGGATAGGCAAGCTTGATTTTCGGCACAAATATAAATATTCTAGTGCTGAATTACTGTGGGATTTTCCATTGGGGAGTGGCACCACTGTGCCATATTTCGGCCAGCCATTTGTCAATGCATTGTTAAAGAGGGGCTTGGTCCTTTCCGTGAGCTCTAATTACCGAAGTCCAAAAATGAACGGGCCTTCTGTCTTTTCTTTCTGCAACTGAGGTCCTTTATCTATAATTATCGGTGCAGGCTGCTCAGCAGATATTCGTGCCTCTTCAAGCAGCGTCCAAAGTCACTGGAGAAGTGTCCATAGTCGCACGTCGGTTGTTGGCAGAAACCTGATTTCACACACCTGAAAAGAACGCAAAAAAAAATTCGTGCAGTGACCCGCTTGATCATTCCCAAGTTGAGCTTTCTGCAATTGGCAACTTGGACATGGTCATTTTGTCCACGTTCGATGAAAGTGTCGATCACGTCAAGACAGACTCGCTCTCCAAAGAAGCTGGAACTGTGTCAGTCGAACTTGCAAGTTTGTACAAAACATAGCTGACAGCCAACCTGGAATGACTAAACTTTGTTAGTCTTCCAATCGTCCGTTGTGGTTTGGACATGTTTGAGATTTTTGTATCGCATTTCAAAACGATTCCATTTGAAATGTTTGATTTGATTGGAGTCGAAACAACTGGTTCCAGAGCAAGGCTATTGAGAATAGAAGTTCTGCAAAATTCTAAATGCTCTTCTCGAATATACAGGGAGCTTAGAAAATCAGCTACCGAATGTGTACGAATTGCTTTCCATGATCAGCAAAATCAAGAGAGGAGAGTTCAAGTGGTGTTTATCGGCTGCACTCGTACGGGGTGTCGGGCAAATCTGCACAAAGCAAACTGACCAGCTTCGGGGCCTGTGCTCGAACTGGTCGCCGTCCGCCACAAATTGCAATACTGGAGAGGGGCACGCCACTCTGCCACCACACACTGTTTGTGTGATTGAGCAGGCAACTGTTCAGAGTCCATTGGGAACCTTCAACCTATTGCACTTCTTCACCTGCGGCTGTGCAACCAATTCACTGGCCAAATTTGTTCTCATCGCAGGTATGGCCAGCCTGAACGCATTTGTTACCGTTGCTACACAGACAAAACAATACTGCTAACTTGGCCGGCTGATGCTCGATGTATGATAACTTCATAATGAGCACAATTCAGAAACCTTTTATGTTGGATGCAGTTGTGAGTCGTGTAGCAAAGTGGGTTGTGCCAAGAAAAACATTTAATATTCAGGCTGCAACCGCAACCGATCCAGTAAAATCTGGATCTGCCGTGACCGGTTTCTTCAACTGTTTTTGCTGGACTGGACATTGTGAGACTGGAAAGAGGAAACAGAAACACATCATAATAATGGACCATTGCAGCCTCGGAACTTTGAACTTGAAGCATGCGGTGAAATTGATTTTGCGGCCAATCAAAACCACTGCTCGAGACTTTTCCGGTGAAAGGAGAAAGGAATGGGTTCCTTTCCTTTTCCAAAATTTGAGGCGATATCATGTGCATATTTGGAGATGTCAAATGGTCAGAATACCATTGAAAAATTTGCAGACATAATTTCTGCCAGTTCCTTATGCAGATCCGGATTTGTTAACCTGTCGAGGCAGATCCGTATGAATCCGAAAGTCAAACAAAATCCAAGCAATAAGTTATGTCCGGTTGATAGTTGATTTTTGAGCGAATCAGAGCTTGGCCCAACAAATTTTGTGCAAAAGTACTTTCACATGCGTGTTTTGTAAGAATTACTGCGGCATCCTATCCTTACTTGAGATTCTTTTCGGAAAGTATCGCCTTCCCTTTGATTATTTTCAAACAGTACTTATCTCCATGAAAACATTCACATGTGCACTTTTCATCCTTCATTCTCGATCCGAATGGCTGTGGACAGTTGCAGCTAAAATGGCGAGAGTAAATATAAAGAATTGTTAATTCCCTCACTGTGAAGAGAGATAATAATTCTGAACACTAATCGACACCTTTTTGACTCTCCAGCGTGAAATTTACACAGGTTGAGACAACTTACCTGGTTTTCAATTTGATATTTACATGGTAAAACTTTGGTCCCAGAAGTAATTTACAGTATTTATACAACAGTAAGATGATCATATCAAATCTCGCCTGGACATACTTATTCCTTATCCGGACATGTTTTTGTTCTCTAGCAAATTTTGACTTGCACTTGAAAACCAGCTGTGATAAATGTAAAATTTCACGTAAAACTGCCAATTTGCCTGTTTCTTACCTGGTAACATTCCCTCCACCACTGAACAAAATGAAATAGAAGGGAGCAGGGTGTTCTGAAAAATGTGATCATGGCTGCACAATCCCACCAATGGAACTCTTCCCGAAATTTGCAGCGGTGAATCCCTGCAACTGTAATTTTTTCGACGCATTCAACCTTCGAAATTTCAAAAAGCTTCCTCGCGTCCGAGCAAGAAGACTTCAAACTTCAATAAAATGATGAAGGCGGAGCTGGCCCACTCTTCTCAACTGCTGTCCTCCAACTTGCTCATTTCTGAACAAGTTCCGAAATAAATGATATCTTGGTTGCTTGCGAACCCCTCTGATCGAAATCCCTTGATTTTCTGGTGGAGGCGAAACAGATAGTGCCTCGCTTGGGACATTAAACTTTATTTTTTGGAGTCAAAATAAACACGAGCATTTTATGCATTGCACCAATCTTCTCTGA
Organism: Sinentomon sp. SZTP_YWyxl; assembly: GCA_030068105.1. Taxonomy (NCBI): domain Eukaryota; kingdom Metazoa; phylum Arthropoda; class Protura; order Sinentomata; family Sinentomidae; genus Sinentomon; species Sinentomon sp. SZTP_YWyxl. Next base: position 11,730 of record JASGXE010007496.1, on the reverse strand, counting down.
TTGTTCAATTTGATTGCCCGCGACTAATTTCAGCCAACCGCAAGTCATGGTGTCCACTTGGATGCCAGCCAAATTAGATGGACCAAAGAATTTTCACTTTTTGCAGGGTGACTCCAACCACCTCGGCTACAATTGAGAGTGGTAAAACGACTCATTTCTACTTGGGTTGAGAAAACACTGATTTTGACAGCAAGAATGATTTCTGGAAAATCGGCAAGTGGTGGAAAAAGTGCAAAGCTGAATATTTGGTTTTCAGTGTTCACAAGTTCGGTTGCAACACGCCGACCTTTTACACAGTTCGGTGTGTGTTACACAAGGGTGCCAAATTTCTGCTCGATGAGTGTTATTCCAAAATATTGATGCAAGATTGGGGAAATCTTTTATCCTTCTTTCGAAAACCGAATATTCAGCTTTGCACTTTTTCCGCCACTTGCCGTTTTTTCCTCCTTTTTTTGCCTTCTACCCATGTTTCTCAGCCATTTGTCATGCTTGAAAGCTGAGATTTGGCATACTTATGTAAAAAAAAAAACAAGTACACTTGATGGAATCCAATTCTCTGTTTTATATCACGATCATTTCAAAGCTTTGGAGCAAAAAAATATTTCACTTTTTTATCGTCTTGCACAGGACTGCTGTAGTTAATCCCCCAAAGTCTGTAAAAGATTAGCGCAAAATGGGACACAAACAGAAACGAATGCGGAGGTGGTTGGTCCGCCCTTAAAACAACGCAGAAAATTGCACGGAAGTGTTCCAATTTTGCCTCGGCGAATTTACAATTTTTTTTCTTCAAAAAATGTGTCGTCTGCCGCTCGGCCAGCACAAATCTGTTCTGTTGTGATTCGGGACCGGTGACTGGGGCAGAACGAACTGAGGCAGAATTTTTGCATTTTTGGAAGCTGATTTTTTTCATTTCTGCGGGTTAGGTTAGGTCAGGTTAGGTTAGGTTTCGTTAGGACAGGTGTAGCAAAAACCCTCCAAAACTCCCTCCTTCCAATTCTACCTCAGTCCAATTCTGCCTCAGTCCACTTCTGCCTCAGTCCGTTCTATCCCAGTCCCCCGATCCTGTGATTCACCGAAGAGCATTGCTCTGGCTTCTGGCCAATGTTGCACTCAAAATTAACGAAATTCTTCCATTAGTACCCCAAACCAAACCCCTGCTAATGGGCTCCGACCTTGGAATCCCGCTGAGGGATTACAACGTCCCACTTCGCTGGCCAGAAGGCGTTTTTCCGACTTGCTCCTCGCAAACACATTAATTGACTTCCCAAGTTCATTCGGCATTCCGGTTAGAATTCATTTCCAAAACTTTTCACTCCAGTTGTTTCTGAAACAACTCATGAGTGGGAAATGGGCGAGCGCTTTGTTGGTTATCAAGGGTTGCAGGAATAACGTCTTCATTTCGGAAGGTGCAATGAGGCGCGGATTGATACATCTCACCCCACCTAACACTATCTTAACCCTTCTTAACCTCACCCAAACCAATACCAGATTCCTAACCCAACCCCTATTTCGCCTGGGACCAGATTCGCAGAATTAAATGGCGTTTTCCATGGCAGGGGCATAATCATGCAACGGCCGCACAGCGTCATGATGCGGGATTGCCTATCCATAAGGAATTTCGGTACTTTCTTTGGTGCAGGCCCATCTCTGCAGCACCATCCTCAATGCAGAAGACGCTTGTCATGTCTATCCTCAAGGGGCACAATCTTGACGCGCTTTCTGACAGCCATTTTTCAAACACCGAAACAGCGCTGATTTCGATTTTCAAGTGACAGAGAAACAAACTGCCAGGTGCAGAATTCTTATTGCAATATCGACAGACATGTGCTGTTGTGGCAACTGGCAAGCGAATTTTCTCGAGCATAAAAACGAAAACGGCAGAACCAGGAAAACAATATTCGTTCCTCGGAATTACGAAATGGTTGCTTTGCATTTCTCAGGAATGAAATGAAAGTAAAGTCGATCTATCACTCCTGTCGCCTACCCCCATTAGCAACTGGACCCGAGCCAAGTTTGAGTTTGTTCTTTGAAATCTGTTGAGTGGTGGCACAAAAGCCGCAGCTCCAAATTGTTTTTTCGTGAAGAGAGGGATCCGCAAGGCCACGAAAGGTATTGCCGGTAAATTGCAGCTGCGAATATTCGTTTGGGGATAATTTATTTTTGGCCTGTTGCTGTTTAGCCCAACTGACAGATGGATGATAAGAAGAATGTGCGAAAACTCAATCCCCAGTGCGATTGGTCATGAACATGTAATACCTGCAGCTGGACTGCATGCGAATGTAGGCCTGTCACAATATTGTTGTGGAAGTTGCACCAGTGGGCAAATTCTTGGTTTGCATTCCCAACCCAGTGTTTGGATATACATGAAGCACATCTCAATTTTACGCTTCATTTCGCATGTTGTACGATGGAAGTAATCGAGCAAAGAAATGAAACATTGTTCGGATGTCCAGATGTTCGGATATTCAGGAATTGTAAAATTGCGGAACATCTGACAAACAATGCCATTGTTACTCGAACGGGAACCATTGTTTGTTCATTCATAATTCAGATTTTATCTGATGAATATTTGTGACTTGGTTGCCGAACCCCGAAGCTCCAACAACTGGCTCTGCAAGGCGTTGTTTGCTGCAACGTTTGCACTCTGATGGCAAATGAACAGTCCAGCTTGTACCACAGTTCTTCTGGAGTTCATCTGTCATTTTCTCCCGTCCTTTCAATACCAAAACAATATTTTAATCTCTTCCATCTGCAAGGGCGTTGCTCACCTGGTAGCAAAAAGAGGCGCCCTTCCCAAAAATGCATTGTGGGGTCTGCTTTCCCGTTTTTCACATTTTGGCGCGGGAGACTGATTTCCCCCTCCCTGATGTTTGATTGAGCCAGGAATTTCTGACACATCTGCGAGGATCCCCTCCGGCATAACCCACCCTCTTCACCCAGGGCTGTTCAGGACTTCATCTGGGCTCAACTTTTGGGGAAAACACGATCGCTGCGGACGTGAAGTTTGCATCTCCCAAGTCCCGACTTTTGGGGGATCCCACTTTGCAGAGTTCCAGTTAGATTTGCAAATATTCGTATGCATATACAATGTGTTCATAATATACAGTAAGCGCCGTAAGTTTCCCGTCATGTGGACCATCATGTTTTGCGCATTCTGCCATCCCGTGTAGCTGTTCAGCAAGCATCGTGACTGGTTATTTGGTGTCGGAATCTCGAGTAGCCGTTACTGTCGGCTACCTCCTCAGAGTTCCATTGTGGTATCGAATAAAAAAATAAATAAACGAGAATTAACCACGAGTCGTTGGTGTGCCTCATACCGACGCCACCGTGCCACCAAAACCACCATTTTCAGAACGAACGCCAATTCCGAACACCCTGCCTTCACTCTGCACAGCAAAAACGGGAGGACAGCCACCTTTCCGCACTGATCGTCGGTTTCACAGACATCGGTGCGAGAAAACACTCAAACCCTATTAGTCCATTTGACGGGAGACTTGTGGCGCACACGATATGTACGTATGTATTTATATCGTATTCATATTAAAATCATAATCATATCGTGTTCTGTTCCATTGTGTTTTCCCGGGCTTTCTCGCTGAATGTGATCGACTCTTTTGTGATGTGTGATGCTGAACAAAGCAGACATTGTGTCGACGGTGTCCACAAGATATGATATCAGGTTGTGATGGCAATCGTCCTCTTTTGTTGTGTGTTTTGCAGTTCTTGTTCTGCACACATTTTCGTTTCGAAACGTCAACGCCTGAAGCGAAAATAACGCTCATTTGACACGTGCCTTGCGGATGAGTTGGTACCACCTGCCGGAATACAAAACCACCAGAAGCTTTGTTCCGCCAAACAATTTGTTCAGCTCAATTTTGCGCAAAGGTTGATTATTTTTTCTTTTTGGAAACAGCTGTTCTGATTCAACAACGAACAACCTGAATAACCCTGGAAAAATCCCCGCATACGGCATGAGTTTCGCTAAAACTATTTTTCTTTGGCTTTCGATGGTCGGGCAAAAAGTGTGCCGTGGCTTCGGAAGAGATGGGGTTGAGCAGTTTGAACCAATTTTTTTGTTTGAGCAGAATGAACCAATTGTTTCCTCAGTTGTGGGGAAACAATTGGTCACTACGAATCTATGAATTTGCAGCATTGGGGTTATAGGGTTCCTGAAACGGATTTAAGATGCAGGGTGATTCACAAAAAACAGTAGGACAAAATTTGTGCTGAGCCCTGGCTAAGGTTGTTGTTCCTTGGCCCGGATGATCAGAAGAGCAACACAGAAAGATGCATGAGTGTGGATTTCCTTCACATGGGGAATGAACTGTGACAAACATTTGTTATTTGGCACTGGTGTTTTTTGTGAATCACCCTGTCGTATAAATCATATGAACTTCTCGGTGCATGGATGACAATAAGGTCGGTGGATTGCTTTGTTTTTCGATAGCCCATCAGGGCCAAGCTTTGGGACGCACACTGGGATGCGATCTGATTTCTGGAATGAGCCAGCCATAATAGCAAAGAGGGAATTTGGTCTTTTTGGATTGAAATCTCATGGCTTGTGCACATTGCAATCGAGTCATCCGATTTTTTTTTTTTTTGAAAATTACTTGAAATTTTTACGAATGATGTAGCATAGAATTTTGAAACTGCGAGCATTTGAACATTACGAGCATATATCCCAAGGCATGAAAGTGGAAGAACACCGATAACAACAATTTGTTCTTGTTTATTTTATGATTTAAAACGAGCAGTGTCCGCTCTTGAAAAGAATTAAGGCGATCAAGAAGCAATAACTCTCAGCAGATGCAATAAGTCAATCTCAATTTGCAGTTCTAATTGAAAAGATGACCTAATTTCAAAATGGAATCGTCTCGGCTAATAATAATTGCGGCAAAGTCCGAACGAACGAGTATTTTCTCATTTCTGTCAGCATTTTAATTTCCCATTGCCAATAAAATTTCGAATTATTGTGTCTGCGAGAGCGAAAGGATCGGATGCTGTCATTTTGCCAACTGTGAAATCCAAACAGCAATCTGGAGTTTTTGACGGATTTTGGATTTTTAATAAACATGTTGGACAACAGGTTTATTTATTTATTGAAAACTCACATGGATCTCATGTGGCCATTGGTTCTCGCAAACGTTTGATTTCTAGTCAGAAGTTCAAGTTTGAAAATTGATTTCTTTCTAATTTGCGTTATCAACAAAATTTCACCAACCATGTGGATGTGCGACATGCTGAAAACACATTCACGTTTCTGCGTCTGAGATGTGCGATTATTCATCGTTCGCCAAGTTTGAACAAACTGCAAAAATCGGTCAATATTATTGTATGCGTGTTTTCTTCTGTTTCCTGTTTCTTTTGGTCATGAAATCGCCTTTTGTCTGTGCTGTTGTTTCACGCTAAAGGCCATGGCCTCATTCCATCCCAATACAGACCCACATGATGGAAGACCGCAAACAAAGCCAAAACCGGGATGGACAGTCGACTCGGAGTCACTTGCACTTGCTTCAGATTCGCCCATAAATAATTCATATCATTCGATGAGATGTATCTGAAAGCAATGCCTGGTTTTATGTCAGTATTTTACATACGAGCGAATGAAAAACCTCCGCGGAAATTAATTTCACAGAGAAATTCACTCCACTTCCCACAGAAATCATTTGAGGGCCGCAGCAGGATCAAAAAGCAAAGAACAAAGTGTCTGGCTTGTTCGTCGTGTCCAAAGAAATCAAACTTGTTCAGGAACAAAAACACTGGGATCAAACCCCATTCCAAAATATGGACCCCCATATCCCTCAAAATACGATTTTTGGGGTGTGAGACATTTGGTTGTCAAGCAACAGAAATATCGATTTTGGAAATGAAGACAGCTTTCATGAATGCAAAAGGGTGTTGAATTTTTTGGTCAAGGCATTTCAGGCTGTTGAATTTGGTCATTGTTTGACAAAAATCTGGATGTTCAGAAAACACTTCAAAAGTCAAAACATGTCAAAAGTCCTCGAACATGGGAGTTCATTTTTACTCAGGCGCCATTTATAGAATCAATAGTAACATGCGCCGCAAAAATCATATGACACTCTCGTGTGAGGTGTGAAGTTGCACTGTTGAAATCAGATGGCCCCTGCAAAAACAAGTCCTTTTAATATCGCACGACTTTTGATGAGCTGCGCGGTTGGCGTGGTTACGTAATGGTGAAGAACACCATCATAGGCCCCAAACACGGATGGTGTTTCGTGCAGGACCTGGTGTTTTCCACCTTGAAATCCTGCTGTTTGGTGAAAGCCAAGCAGCAAATTGTTGGAATGGAGGAGTTGAAAAACAAGTAGAGTGAGAGACAGACATTCACTTCTAGATATATTTTTGAAGATATTTTCCCTCCAGAAGTAGATATTCACTTCTGGGCAGATATATTCTAGACAAAAAATTCACAGATATTTTTCTCCTCGTTCACTTCGAAAAATTTCTCTTGGGTAAAGTCGATCCTGTGGAGGGAGACGGAATATTACGTCCGTCGTTGGGTGTATTATTGAAAATCGATTGACTTTCAGAGATCATGTTGGGATGGGGACATCATTTTCCGACGTGCAGGCAGAAATGTCCCATCCATGCGACAGGGTGCACACAAGATAGGAATGGGGAAAACATTGCATCAAAGCGTCCCCCATGCACGAGTGTGCTGTGTTCGTTTTTCTTTGATCAAAAAAAAAAATAAATAAGTTTCGCTCACTATTTTTGATGAGCCACAACAAAAATGGTTTAAAAATGTGTTTTTTGGGTCACTGAAAGGGCATAATGATCGAGACGCCGACGTGTCTGTGATTAACCACTTTTTTACGGGGAATTGCCTCGATCAGATGCGTGGAGCAATCCGTTTTATGAGGCCTATGATGCTGAAAGAATAAATCTAGTTGATTAGAGCAGTAATAAACACATTTTATCAAAATTAAAAAAAAAATCGGGGACAAACATCAAAATCATTGACCCCCTTGGGATCGTTATATCAGAATCTTCTCTGCACCCTGTCACACTGATGACTCATTTCTACCTGCATGCTAGAAAATCGTGATCATGTCCCAGCAGGGAACATAGGCGACATTTTTAAGTACAGGTTAACACAGGGGCCATCTTATTTATACAGGTCTTGGTGTAACTTCACGCCTCACACGAGTGTCATGATGTTTTGCGGTGCATGCTGCCATTGATTCTAAATGGCGCCTGAGTTAATAATGAACTCCTATGTTCGAGGACTTTTGATGAGCTCCGTATATAGTTGATCGACAACGGACGGAAAATTCCGTCTCTCCGCACAGGATCGAATTTACCCTTACATTTAAATACTGTAGGTACTCGTCAATCGGAAACCTGATTTGACTGAGTCGATTGTCCTTCCGACACTTCAATTATTATTATTATTATTATTATTATAATTACAACCATGATGAGCAATACAATGCCACGTGATGGAGGTAAAAAGCAGAAACAAAGAGATCGCAGAATATACAGGGTACAAAATTAACAAATTGGTTAATTACATGGAAAACAAGTCTGGCCGGTTGATTAAGGCATAGTAATTTGTACTAACTCTTTAGTCTCTCTTGACAAGAATTCTTCATCCTTTTCATGCTCTTCTTGGTGTGTATTCTGATCAGATGAGAATGTATTACCATCAGCAGCGGTATCACGTGGCATAACCTGTTCCAGCTTATCCTGGCATTCGCATTCGGTATGATTGTAAAAGGTTAATTTCTCAACCGTTGTTTTGCCCATACCGATCGTTGTGGCCTAATGAATAAGGAAGACCTGATAAGCAGTTCCCAAGCAATTTAAACAATGTAACTTTATCCGAATAATGGGCCAAGAAAGCCCGCAAGTTCCCATGCAGTTTCAATGTTGACTTGTGTCCATAGAACTGGCGTCTCAAATGAATTCGTGGTCTGCGCACCGGCCTTGGGTCTGGGGATCTTGTCTCCTCTCAATTTTGGGCCGGAATGCGAGCTTTTTAGGTTCGGTTTCCAGGAAGCACAGTTCCTCTCTGCCTGAGATCAGAGGCTTTTCCCAAATACTGTTGTGCACATACGAGCAAGCAGCAGGCAAAACTACTTCAATGCCAACACCAGAACGCCTAACTGCAAAATCACAAAATTGCAGCGAACGAACATGTTGGCAGAGGATTTGTGGCCCTTAACCGATTTACTTGCGCGGTGGGTGACGGCTGTACCACCTTGAATTTTGTCTCAATGGACTCAACAAAATTCGCAGTGCCAGAATGTACAGGAAATCCCGCAAATGAAAAAAGTCAGACGGCTGAAATTTGGGTCGGACATACCTATCCATGTTTGTTGTATTTTTTATTTTGTTGTATATATTAATTTTGTTGTATATATTAATTTTGTTGTATATATTAATTTTGTTGTATATATTAATTTTGTTGTACGTATATATATTAATGATCTAACACAGGGGATAAAATCTCATGTGCGTCTATTTGCCGATGACTGTGTACTCTACAGGCAGATAGACTCGCTTGATGATCAAAAGATCCTCCAGGAAGATTTGTTATCAATTTCTCAGTGGTGTAGAACCTCTAAAATGATTGTAAATTCACAGAAGTGCTCCCTGATTAGATTTTCGAGGGCGACTTCTGAAGTTAGTGTGGAATACCTTTTGGATGGGGTTCGGCTAACATCTAGCAAGGAAGTGGGTATCTAGGAGTGAGATTTTCCAGCAAACTTGACTGGTCTGGTCACATAGCAGCGATCACCAAAAAGGCGTGGAGAGCGCTCTATTTTATAAAAAGAAATTATCGAAAAAGCGCCTCCAGAATTCGTGAGCAAGCTTATCTGTCTCTAGTGAGGCCTATTCTTGAGTATGCATCCTCAGCTTGGGACCCACATTTATCCATTCATCGGGTCGCTCTGGAACGTGTTCAGCGACAAGCTGCTCGCTTTGTTTTTGGGGATTATAGGAAATTGAGCAGCGTTTCTGCTATTCTTACCAAGCTTGGCTGGGGACTACTGGCTGACAGGAGGAAGATCCAGCGCATTTTATGCTTTTTCAGGATACTTTGCGAATCAGGGGGCTGGGTTGAGCTGTCGACCCCATTGCACTTCCAACTTTCTTTTCGCGGCAGGATCACTCCTTGAAGGTGAGACCCTTTACTTCGGAGGGACTTTGGAAAGTCGTCGTTTTTAGGTCAATCCATTAATGAATGGAATTCGCTCCCTCCTAAGCTCCTCGAGCCGCCGATATCCGTGCCTTTCTTCGGCGCAGGCTATCAAGTTTTTTGATATCTTCCCCTTCCAAGGGTAGTGGTAGTTTTCAATACTCTATTTCGAAAGCTGTGGTTTGGTTTGTCGATTTATTTGATTGTCGTTTACATTGGTGTACTATTCGTTAGTGTTGCTTTATGTAAGATTTTCTTGTCTTGTACTATGTATGATAAGGGGAAATCCCCTCAAATACAGTCAATTCATTCATTCATTCATTCCATGAAATGAAGGTCATTGAAAAAAATGTTTGGAGGAAAATCATGCATGAATTTTTTCTGCAGATTATTTTCCGCAAAATGCGAAAAAAGGCAAACACATCGACAGCACTTGACGACGAAATGGAAAATTTGGCAGTCTTTCTTGACCATCCCAGGTTTTGTTGACCATGTCAGGTTGCGTTCGTCAGCGTTAATTCCCAGTGGTCATTGTTCCCAGTGATTATCATTCCCAATTGACATACCTATTTCCTGCTTAAATTATTCCTCAGCAATTTGTAAATGCCATTCTCGCGGACGGTTCGCTTTCATACAATTCCCATCAAGCATGGGCGCAATTCTCAAAATTCGCTGTTTTTTTTATTTATTCCTATATTGTGATGGTGCAGCGAAATTATTTATCGCTCAGAAGAAAAATTTCGAATAGCAGAGGAGCAGAAGCTTGAATATGAGCACATCAAAATATGTGATGCCGCACGCCAAATGATTTTTGCAAGCGCAATGCAACTCAATATCGGAGCAGAAAAAACGATGCGAAATGCACAAAAACCATCTCGTGCATTCAGAACCTGCAATATTGTCATTGTCATTCCGAGAAAAGAACCCCTTTGCAGGACAAAAGCTGTGATTTGTTCTATCACTAAAGATGTGTGTTGCATACGCAATGATTTTTGCAGGCGCATTCTGGAAGAGCTGCTTCTCGAGAGCAGCAAAAGGTGCAGGGTTTGAAGTTGCAGAATTTGCAGTTCGCAGAGTTGCATTTTGTCAGTTTGTGAAGAGGGAGGATACGTTGCAAGAAGCAAAACCGCAGGCTGTTTGGTTGATTTGAAACCATCAGGACGTAGTTCGAGGCACGAAAAGGGCGTGCTGTCCGCATTGCGCATGAGGAAGCACAGGAGATGTTACCGTTCTTGGAAGATGGCAAGATTTGGAGAGGTCGCCTTGATTTTGAGAAGATTGCCTCCTTACTATCGGTTTGTTACATCTGGATTCTGAGGTTGAACGGATCCTTTCAGGAATCTGGCATAAATTGCGGAGGACTGATCGCGTAAATACCTGCTATCTCCCCAGTGGACCTATTCCCGGAATAGACGCAAATCCCTGGAAGTTGTCGCTTGTTCCAGGATATGCCAGGCGCCATTTGCTCTTGGCTCAATTCCCAGAGGATGCACCTGGTTGGTTTCCTTGCACAAGTGGATGTTATTCCCGAGGGGATGTTGATTCCAAGAGAAAAATTCCAGTTGGCATCTCGGTGAAAGAAGAGACCATTTCCAGGAAGCCGAAGATGCAGATTCTCACAGAGAAATGAGTTTTTTCAAGACTATGGATCCGTTTTTCTTTCTTTTTATGTTGGAAAGGTCCTTTTGGCGGATCGTCCAGCCAGCAGAAAATTCAAACCACGTTTGACACGAATCAACTTACTCGTACTGAGGATAAAACGGGTGTTTGAATTATTGCCGCAGAAAGCCAACACCCAGAGAATCACAGAGGAGAAAATCTCGGGGCAGTCACATGGATGTTCGTCCTTTCCTCCCGTGTGGTTTTGACCTTCCTCATTCAACGGATCAGCAGCCATTTCGGTGCAGCCGGCATTCGCATTTATAACGCATGCCTTACACATGTGTGAATTTCTGTACTGAGATTCCCGTCGTGGAGTTTCTGCCATTTTTGTGAAATTCAACGCCGACAGCATTGACTTTTTCACAACATGACACACCCGAAGTACCATACGCGTGTACAGTGGCGAGAAAATTACTTGTGCCAGAAGTACATGTCGGTTTTTCGATCTTTCAAAGAAAACTGGAGATTTGTGTTGATTTCAGAATCAAGAATTCAAATTTTGTTGCACGGAAATATGCATCAAATCATTTCTGCAATGCCAATATTGATGGGATTGAGATTTTCCAGAAAATTCGAGAGAAAAGCCACCATGTCGTACAATTAATTTTCTCGCCGCTGTCCTCATCTTATAGACCAGACCCACCGCGGATACGTTGTACGCAGGACAAAAATATCGATTCGTATCCACAATTTCTTTTGAGATAGGTGTAAAGGCTTGCGGACAGCACCTTTTTCCATTTTATGATTTGAAAAATATTGCGGCATTGATTTTACATAACACGGAAAATATGCCGCCGGCAACATGATATTTTACGTGCGTTTTTCAATGAAGGCGTGCAGTCTTTTGAAGACAAATTGCGTGATCCCGTTGCGGGAAAAGTGCGATGTCTTCTCTCGGG
>JASGXE010007495.1:0-19567 GCA_030068105.1 Sinentomon sp. SZTP_YWyxl | reverse complement strand
GAGACGTCTGTCATAAATGTCCCAATTTAGTCCATTCGTGTGATTTCATGAGTTTGTGAAGGATGCCAACCAACTCCAGGCCAACACCATCGAAATCCATGTCGAAAATGCATCATACAGAAAGGTGTTGATGAGGAAAACGTTTGGTGATGCGCATATTCATCCATTCAAACTGTCAATTCCTTGCAGGAGTTTGTCCAACAGCAAAATTAAGTTTAATCACATTTGCTTATTCTTTGCTGATCAGTTTGAATAGCCACTGCATATTTGTATGTATATTTCACGTTTTCTTTGCTTGCGAACTTGTTTGTACAAATGCATGATACAAAATGCATTGTTGGACTGTATTTTTATGCGATGTGTACGCAAGGTGGCACGTGTTGCTATCGAGAGGGCACGTGAATGACACGTGTTATTCTCGTGTAAAATAGCACAGGGCAAAAATCACGTATTTTCCCGGTGAAAGACACGTGTAACAGCAAAATTACCGAAATGAATGGAGAAAACAACGAACTTGTCTGCCTGGGGATGCGGGTCAAAATTTCGACCTAGTCAAAAGTTCTGCCCGAAGACAGTGTCTAAATTTCGGTGCATGCCTTTTTTGCCAATCTATTATGGACTCAACACCACATTTCCGCCTTAAACAACAGGCTTCGATTCAATGAAATTAGGATTGTTGATGGATGTATTACCATTCCCTCGTGACATCCCAACAACAACATCACACTTCCCCGTTGGAGGCTGTATACGAGGGTCATCCAAAAAGTTCCTGCAACACCTGTTTAATTTTTTTCTGCGAGGCCAGAGTTTGCTTTCTTTTTCGTTTTCATGTAACCCCATTCATATTCTTTCCATCGGTGTGTTTTTGTGAGGTATTCTGTGATTTCGTGCCCAGAAAATTGCAAATTGACTGACCTTGGATTGATGCCATGGCCAGAGTTTTACAACAGTTGAGCAAGGTCGACACAGTTTGGATTGAATCCGCCAGAGGGAAAACAGCTCGGGAAGTGCATGTATAGCCTTTGTGGAGGCATGTAGTGAGAGTGCCCTTTCTTATCGTGTGTGGCAGAATGGATGAAATGCATGGCAGAAGGAAGATGGAGCATTGAGAATGATCCCTGCGAAGGCTGCGAGAAATTCGGACACAAACCAACAGAGTCAAACAAACGACGACCTTTGCACAGCTTTTTATAGATCATTTAACAACCTATATGCTGTTCCTAAAACCAGACAATGATGCAGGACTTCAAGCAACCATTCTTTGGGGGTGTGCTGATCCCTGCGATCAGTGAGAGCTGTCCAGTCACCCGAGTTTCTGATTGCCTGGCCCATCATTCTCCATGCCAATGCATGTCATCACAAGTTAATCGCTGCAATTGGTCTTCTGACAAAGCGAGTGTGGAAAGTTTGCATCATCTAGCCGAAATGAACCCTCCTGAATTCCACCTGTTCTCGGCGCTCATGTTTCTCCTCCCTGGGCTGTCATTTGGTGGTCCAAAAGAGCTCAACACAGCTGTGGATGCTGGAGCAAGGACTATTAATCAGGACACCCTGTACCGGAACATCAGACAGCATCAGAACCGATGCAAACATGTCATTTTGAAGAAAGAGGATAACATTGAAGGCACATGATGGAAAGAATGATGAACCTTTATTTGTATAGTTTTCACGACGGTGTTGCAGGAACTTATTGGATGACCCTCGTATAACCATTGTTGGACCTACACCGTCCACGTTCCACTGCCAGGAGCACCGCCGACTGTCAAGATTTTCAGTCTGATGGCCAAGTCTTGTGGGCATCGTCTACTGCTCTAAGTGGTCAAAACAACACTGATGACATTGCCGACAAGAATGATGTCCCAGTCTTGTCGGCAACGTCGTCCGCTGTATGTGGCCAAAACAACACTGCAGACAAACTGAAAGATGGGAACCTCATGCAACTCTAGCTGGGTGAGGGTGACTGATGAGTGCCCCAGTGAGGCGAGGTTTGTTTAACATCTTGTTTTGACCACTTACAGCAGATGACGTAAAGTTGTCTATCTTCAAGATATTGAAATAATGATTGTCTATTTCTTCTGGATATAAATGATTTGAAAACATTCTGGCACACAAACATAGCTGTACAATAAAATGTGTTTCACAAACATTATTAAACTCCGCTTCAGCACATACGAGCTTCACACATATCTCCACAAACAGTTTGGTAAATCCCCTGTCCTGGGGCATCCTTTCTGCCGAGTTACAGACTTTTGCACCGTGGTCAATCAAAAGTACCGGGTGTGTGCAACTTCGATTTTCACTGCATTTGCACCCTTCTTTCTCCCCCTTCTCTCATTTTATCAACAGGTCCAATTTCCTCTTCGTTTAGCCGTGTTCAACGAGTCTTTACAGTTCAGTTGTTGCGTAAATGCTGTCGATTTATCGAAAAACGGTCAAAATTGTGATCCAATGCTCTATTATAGTGTGCATGAAAAATGGTGGCATATTTTTGTCAAATTGAACGCTTGACCAGAACTGAAAAGGGGACGCTGAAAGCGGAATATGTGTCGAAAACCATGGCAACAATTGCAAGTAGACTGAAAACTGTGATGGAATTACATTTTATTAGAACAATACTGCCACGAGGGCTCTGGTGGCAGAGAGGCAAGTTAGTACAATCATTTGACAACCAACACGTCGACAAACAATAAAATAATCAAATGATTTAATAGGCACGGGACCGGGTAAGTTCAGCACAAAGAATACAACTGATTTAAGAAGTGGTGGGATTCCAGGAGAATGCGTGATCGAGAAATAAATGCTGACGTTGCTGGAAGCGCATTCCAATTTCGATTTGTTTTCGGGAAAAAACCTGACTCGGTATATCAAAATTCAAGGAATGCGTTAAAATAACATTAAATAAACTCAATCTATGCGATCTCCTTGTGCTTTACAAGATCACACAACAGCATACTAATGCGAAAATCACAAGAAAAACGACCTGTTATTATGTGAGCCGCTCTCCGTTGAATCATTCTGATTTGGAAACAAGATCCTGACCTGTAGGATCACATATTGCCAAATCATGTTCAGCGATCGGCAAGACTAATGACATATGAAGGCCTTTAAGACAGAGTGCGGTTAGCTTCAGTACAAATAATGTGAAGGTGGTCTAAAGAATTAATCGCTCGGTTACAGAAAGCCTCGGCTTTGATTTTTCGTCAAGTTTATACGTATTCCCCAGGCATCACACCACGATGAACCCCGGTTGAGGTCTGATTGGAAGAGCATGCATTCATCACGGGAATTATTTTAAAATTACAACGTCATCGGCAAAAAACCGTATGTTGGAGGACATGTTCACAGAAATATCGTCGATGTAAATCATAAAAAGGAGTGGCCTCAGAACACTTCCCTGCGGAAACCCAGAAGTGATAAGTGATTAAACAGAGGTTGAAGTTTGAACAGATACCTTCTGGCTTCCATTTGATAACAAATTCGTCGAGTACTTGATCAAAACTGTAAAAAGCGACGCTGCAGCAGAATGGGAGCAGAAAAACATAGCAACGATTGTAAGACAAGCCACAGAGATTGATGGATCTCGCATTTCAAACCTTTGGCCAGAATCGATTAAGAGACTGTTTCTTTGCATATATCGTCTGTGTATCCTTCTTTTGACCACTGTTCATAAAACTGAACACCCAAAATTCATGCTAAAAATTGAAAAGTTCGTAGCACCTTTTCAGACCTCCGCACCCCAGACCTCAGCGACAACGCTAAAGTCCTCGGATCTCTGCTGTGTCCTCGACCCAGACTCACTTCGACACAACCGCTACACTTCAGAAGGAACCCAAAATTTTTCTTGCCACAAAAACCTTTTCTGGGTTTCCATTTTGTAGGCGTGAGTTACCGCACTTTTGGCCGGGCACTTCAATCAACTGTCAAACTACAGCCTTGATACATGCCGCTCTGTGAAGGAAACAATAAGGAGGTGACAATACGGATTCTACACGATAATTATGGACAAGGAACTGTGAAAAACGTTTTTTGGATGAATACGAGTACACATATGGTATGAACAACACTGAACTTCTAAAATTTTTACATTTCTGCCTTGGATGTGGGTGCAAATATTACCTATCTGTGACAATGTGAAATGATTTATTTCGGCAAACTGCATAAATTAAATTTTTAAATAAAAATCTAGTGCAAACATAGTTGTCTTAAGATTTGTTTTGAACAACTTCACATTTTTCGTTCCGGAATAATCGAACAACGAACTTTTCGATTTGTGGACAAGCAGTATACGATCTCAGCAACCGCGCATGGTTTTTCTTGGGACTTTCAGACACTTTGTTGGTGATTTACTGTTGCATTTTTAACTAGGCAGCGAAATGTACGAAATGTAGCGAAATCCACTTTGCTCGGGTATAGATACAGGAACCAGGAAGATGACAAAGATAAGGAGCCTAAAATAAGCATTTCGGGAGTCCGTGTCTTGGATCCATCTGCGGTTTGGGTTCATTCACAATTTTGAAGCTTTTTCCAAAGTGAATCTGCTCTGATCGGAAACGATATTGGCTGTGAACGAACTCGCATGATTTTGAATGAATTTTCTAATATTAAATCAGCGCTTTTTGGACAGGAAGAAGGTAGAGAAAGCACACACCCAAATGTCTATGGCGAATCAGAGCTGGCGATACTGGTGGATAATGGCGGCTGGCTGCAGGCGTCTTGAGGTTTATCTTTAAAAATCTTTTCACTAGACCCTCCAAAATCTGTATATTTCATAGTAATTTGGCTGGATGATCTTCCATCGCTGTCACCCGCATGACATCTTTCTATTTTTACACCATTTCACATTTTCGATCATGAGTGTTCAATGCAGGAAGTAAGACGTGTGCGATTCTCAAATAAAACACACTCAATTTAATTTATACTTTTTCTGCAATAAAAAAGGGTTATTGAACGAAAAAACGGCCATACTAATCCCGAGAAGTCAATAAAATCAATACAAAAGGAACAAACATGCTAAAAAGAAAACAAAAAAGGAAAGCGATTGCCAGTTCCAACGATCTCCCTTCAAGTTTTTCAGCGCGAAGGATGCGCTCATTTACGTTCCTTCGGTTGTCGCAGGACACGAGTAGAAGACGAACTTAGTGGTCCCGGTCACTGGATCAATACCCCCGACTTTTTGACCCAGCATATCTTTATCAAAGAAAATCCCATTTCCACCGACTGTTCGTACACCAATTCGATATAGGAATGTTCCATCACGATTTTTCGCCAAGTAGTAGACTAGATACGGAAGATTACCTCCAGCATCTTTGGTGACGCCACTGTAGAACGCATAACCGGCATTATCGATGCCAGACACATGAGCCTCTACTTTTGCCGGTTTCCGTTCGGTGTCATCATTTAAAATTCGAGCATCCCATCTTTGCCAAACCTGGAATGAATTTTTTGCAAAATGTGTGCATAAAAAGCAGAATCTGAACTTTACTAAAGCGGATGGAAAGAAAGTGCGTAATGCGAATGTAGCTTTTTACAGAAATCTTTAATATGTTTATCTAACTTGTTCTGCTGTCCAGGTATATTTATGCTTTTGCAGGCCAATAAATTCTCAATGGACAGACTAAAAAAATGCACATGTGTCCAAGTTCATTAATGATTGTTGTGTGTTTGGGTAATAACGGTAACTGAGTAATGCTACGCTCAATGTATCCTTTTCTACCAAACTACTGGCCGCATAGATGTTTGATGAGAATGGTAAAGTACGATTTTCATCACGAAACCAGTGATGAAAATCATATCATATCAAAATCAAATCATGTCAATCAATCATCTCTCTCTCTATCATATCAAAATATCAAAATCAAATATCATATTAGCATACAAGAACGTGACAACTCGCGGGCTTTGAAAGCCTTGCAATATGAGCTACATTTCAAGAGCAACGCTTCACCGATCCAGATTTTCAAAACCTCTTTTTTGTTTTTGTAAGATCATGCAAATATTGTTTCTATCTTTAACAGGTTGTGACGGGAATACAAAATTTTGGACGCCCAACGCACTGTGGCAAAAAAGGCACACGACCATTTCTGCCATTCGTTGGCCGTTAAAAATTGCTCTATTGGCGTCATGTACACTTGTGGAAGACTTCTCATTCCAGCAGTAGATTCAACGAGGGTAATCGATCTTTCGCCATGCAAGCTGTGATTTCCTTGTCAAGATTACAATGGTTTATCATTTTATAAAGATCGCAACATTGCCATTTGTGATGGAGATACTTCAACAATTAGACATAAATTAGCCCGTAATCTCAGCATTTTGGCTATTAACCGTCGCACACTACCTGTCTTGAAGACCGCGTTTCCGCAGGCTAAATGAAAATAATACTATCAACGACAAAATTCTAATGAGAGATGTGCACACATGAGATGTGCCCACAAGAGATGGGATATCACGAATGCTCCCTTCGGCGGCTGATATTTTCTCTTCAGTTCACTCGCGGGATGCAATCCCCAATAAGACTCCTGCAGAGGTTGAATCAGTGCCGAAATTCCTGCGCGCTTTCGGAATTTCGAATCAGTGCCGAAATTCCTCGGCAATCATTTAACTGTTGATTGCTTAAGAGAATGTATCATTCATGTGCAGAAGCGAAGTCTGAACGTAAGTTATTTAGTTGATCAAGAATCTCACTCTGGTGGATTCTCACTCTATCATTGTCGCCGTGAATTCTGGCGGACCAACGGTGATAATACCGACATTTATGTTGGAGTTTTGCGTAAATGGCTTACGATCTCTTGGCTGCATGCCCATGAAAACAACAACCTGTTGATTGCATCTTGCCTGGAGGAAAGATATTCACCAACGGTTATTCCAATAAGCTCCGCATTCCACGAACTGTTCACCTATAGTAATGCCATTACGTTTATTGTTGAGATTGTGTGGCGTTCCTTGGTCCTCGGTAAGCATTTTCTGTTATTTTTGGCTGCTGTGTATATTTGCCTCCCAATTTGCCCTCCAACGACCAAATCCTTATCGACCTTTATGATTCCATCCGAGTACATGTTTCTCTTGGT
Source organism: Sinentomon sp. SZTP_YWyxl (assembly GCA_030068105.1). Lineage (NCBI taxonomy): Eukaryota > Metazoa > Arthropoda > Protura > Sinentomata > Sinentomidae > Sinentomon > Sinentomon sp. SZTP_YWyxl. Next base: position 12,503 of record JASGXE010007495.1, on the reverse strand, counting down.
CATAAAATTATTGTTTGTGGAGACGTAAATTGCCCAAATCTTTTTGAAAATACCTCTGGTCCTGCGCCCTTAAACAATAACGACAAATGTTTGGAGGCCATTATCAACACTTTTGGTTTTCATCAAATGGTGGACCAACCCACTCGAATAATACCAACTTCAAGATCTCTCCTGGACATTGCAGCAATGACAAACTTCCAGTGGCCAGGTGTTTCAGTGGATGTTATTCCCGGCATTGCTGATCACGAAGCTGTAGTCCTCACATAGTCCTCACACCCAATACGCCGAACAGAAACAACCAAAAGATCATAAAAGTATTCGTGGATTATTCGGCTGTTGACTGCGGTCTAATTTGAACAGTTTGCTGCTTACGACCCATTACTGAGCGAACACTCTATTAAAAACAGATCCATAAATGACACATGGATAACTATAAGGACACCAATCGGTCATTTTATGCGTCCTTCCCCACAGAAAGGCAAAAGGTAATCCCAAACTCCCCTGGATAAATCCGAAGCTATGCAAATTACCTACTCCAAGAAAAACGGCGTGCCTATGCCAAATTCAGACGAACTGGCTCCCTTTCTGATCGCAGCAACTTTATCCGGCTAAGAACCGATTGCGCGGATCTGAATTCCAAACTATATACTTCAATCGTCAATAACACCCTTGACGACAAGCATTGTAGGAAATTTTGGCGGTAATTAAAAAAATCACTGAAAGAATGCAGCATTGGCCCCGCCTTGATTATACCGACTGGCTTCCCGGTCGTTGAAGCCATTGAGATAGCAATTATCCTGAAAAATTATTTTTCAAGTGTTTTCTCTGACAAACGTGATTTTCCTATACCTGCTTTAAACAATGATTTCGCGTCTGCCTTGCCCTCAATTTCTTCTTTCGGTGTACGAAAAATACCATGGGAAAACCATGGGATTCCCTTTGAATCCATGGGAATCCCATGGGAATCCCGTGGTTTTGGACAAAATCGAAGATCCCATGGTGTTCCCATGGGAATCCCTTGATTTTCCCATGGGAAAACCATTTGATTTTTGGTTCCCACGGGATAGCCATGTTTTTCCCATGGTCCCCATGAGGAAGCCATGGTTTCCCCATATGGGATGGTCCCGCTTCCCATGGTTTTCCCATGGGACCCATGGGAAAGCAATGTTTCCCATGGGACCCATGCATGGGGAAAGCAAAAAATGATTCCCCATGGGATGATCCCGCTTCATTGGTACCACACAATATTTTATACCAAATTTTCTTGCAATTTTCAATGTGATGTGTGCAACCGATGATTTTGAAACCGGCCATTTTGTACACAACCCAGAATTTTGAAACAAAGGATTTTGCAACCCTCCGCATTGCACTCCTGCATTTTGCAACTCTGCATTTCCTTCCAACTCTGCATTTTGCAAAAACCATTCTGCAATCCTGTATTTTGCAGCTTGCACAATGCAACAGAGCAATTTGATAATCCTGTGTTTTGCAACCTGCATTTTTAATCATGTATTTATTGCAAAGCAGGTTTGATAGATGACCAAGATTTTGCCTCCGGATTAACCCATAGTTAACGGCAAGGAGTTCCCTTGTCGGGTTTGAATGATATTTCTCATTCAATTTTGACTGATTTTATGGCGAACACGTAATTTTCAAAAACGATGGAAAACGCTACGAAACCCCACCCTCTTATATTTCATCGATATTGCCGACATTTTGATAGAAATAATTTGTCGCGCTCACGAAACGAAACGCGACGTTTCTTTGGCTTTCCGTGTCGGTATCTCTTCTTCCGTTTTTTTCCAAATTCCTGTCATCTCATTCGCTGTTTATTCAATTTTAGCTAACTTAACCCCAAACAAACCTAAACCAATTCCATTTACTAATAATTCCTAAGTTATTCCATCCTAAACTATCCGAAGCCCCTTGAACCTATTCGAGGCCAATTTTAAATCAATTGTTGAAAATTGTTGCAAATTGAAAAAAGTCGAAAAGTGAAAGGTACAGCCTTTAAATTTAGTCTGTCTCGCCGCTTCTCGCGTTCCTGATGAACTTGATGCGAACAGGCGGCAGCCCGGCGAAAGATTCACTTCCATTGAGTTGATGACGAATCCATTCAGTTCAAAATCGGAAGAGGAGACAACGACGTGATGGTGCGCCAAAAAGGCTGGATAACGTCGAGTGGTGTGGTAAAAGCGGGATGACGAATCCATTCAGTTCAAAATCGGAAGAGGAGACAATGACATGATGGTTCGCCAAAAAGGCTGGATAACGTCGAGTAGTGTGGTAAAAGCGGGATGACGAATCCATTCAGTTCAAAATCGGAAGAGGAGACAATGACATGATGGTTCGCCAAAAAGGCTGGACACGTCAAGTGGTGTGGTAAAAGCGGGATGACGAATCCATTCAGTTCAAAATCGGAAGAGGAGACAATGACATGATGGTTCGCCAAAAAGGCTGGATAACGTCGAGTGGTGTGGTAAAAGCGGGATGACGAATCCATTCAGTTCAAAATCGGAAGAGGAGACAATGACATGATGGTTCGCCAAAAAGGCTGGATAACGTCGAGTGTGTGGTAAAAGCGGGATGACGAATCCATTCAGTTCAAAATCGGAAGAGGAGACAATGACATGATGGTTCGCCAAAAAGGCTGGACACGTCAAGTGGTGTGGTAAAAGCGGGATGACGAATCCATTCAGTTCAAAATCGGAAGAGGAGACAATGACATGATGGTTCGCCAAAAAGGTTGGATAACGTCGAGTGGTGTGGTAAAAGCGGGATGACGAATCCATTCAGTTCAAAATCGGAAGAGGAGACAATGACATGATGGTTCGCCAAAAAGGCTGGATAACGTCGAGTGGTGTGGTAAAAGCGGGATGACGAATCCATTCAGTTCAAAATCGGACGAGGAGACAATGGCATGATGGTTCGCCAAAAAGGCCGGGTAACGACGAGTGGTGTGGTAAAATCGGGATATACCTTTTGTCGGGTTTTGCTAAAAGGGGGAATTATGCGCTTCTATTAAAAGGGGGACTCTCTAAAAACGGTGAATGATCGAGTCCGAAAGTGGCGAGGAATAGCCCATAAATGGAAAGATCGATACCCGAACCTCCCGCAGGAACAACCCCTGGAACTGACGTCGCTCTTTCCTCGCAGGCCTTGTAATAAGGGTCCCCAAAAACGGTGTAAGGGTGCCGAGCCTATACATATGACATTCTACCTGTTGGTGCAACCAATGGTTGTTCCCGCAGGGGGGTGTCGGGGTAGATCTTTCCAAGTATAGGGGTTGTTGTTCTTCGCCTATTTCGGACTCCTTCACCCTTTGCATTCCCACTTTTAGTCAAAGCGTAATTCCCGCTTTCAGTGATGCCCAATTTTGTCAGGGGAATGCCAAAATTTTTGCTTCCAACCCTGGAAAAAACACCCTTTCTCTTCTTATTTTGCGCCCAAGAATCCAAGCCCATCAACGCGCTTGGACCTCGACAGATCAATCTTTTCTTAATTATTTTGTTTAACAGCATTGCAATGCACCTTGTGGTGTGGTGCACGGCATAAAGCTGCTTGCTGGTTGCACCTTTTGCCATCCTCCTTAGCTGTAGTTTCCTGACTCATCTGGTTTTTATTGGTATTCACATTGGGCGGAACCGTCAACTTGTAAAACGTCTCTTGGCTTTTGCCTCATGTGTGTGTGTGGTGTTGGGTATTCCGGAGAAATCCTAAAATTTATGGAAATAGTTCTTTGGTTTCAATTAAATTCAATGAGAAATACCATCGTTATCGCAAATGAACCAACGCAGATTGGGAAAAACTCAGGAAGGAGAGTTTTTTGTTCCAACAAGAATTTTTTGACGCATGAATTTGCAACTGTCACACTGCATCGATTGTTTTCCCTGTCTGCTTTCCGAACTCATTTTTTGTTCTGTATTTACGCTTATTTTTCGCCGCTTTTTTAGCAAAAATGCAGAAAAACAGAAATCTGGAAAGGACTTCAGGAAATGTGAGAGGTGAATCTCGTGGCGAAGCATATTCAGAAAGTCACTGTTAAAAGCAAAAACCTCCTATCCATCCGGGGCTTTGAACATTGCACCAAAATCCCCCAACACTCAACGTTTACTTTTCTGATAAACTTGTCGTGTTAAATAGGAATCAACAAAGGTACACTACCCTTACGGAAAAGATCATGGTTTTTCCATGACAAAAAAACCATGGAAAATCCTTGAGGTTTTCGAGCCATGACTGTCATGGTTTATCCATGTTTTTTCCATGACAGTCATGGCGCGAAAACCTCAAGGATTTTCCATGGTTTTTCTTCCATGACATTAACATGCTTTCCTCATGGGGTTTGCATGTTCAATCCAAGGCTTTCTCATGACGAATCCATCGACAATTCCATCGTCTTGTCATGTGAAATCCAAGGGATCGCCATGGAAAAGCGATGAGTTTGGCATTCGATATAAAAACTTTTGCGATATAATATGAAGCAATTGCATCCAGCTTATACGAAGGAATTCACATCCCCAACTTCTATCTAAAGTTGACATCACGGCTACGGAGAAAGGAGAAACTGTACGTAGACTTCATTTATTGAACATTCAACAATACATAGGATGCGATTATATCCAACAGGAAGAGTTCATACATCACACTTTTGAACTGCAGATGATCCCTATTTAACACCGCCAGTTTTTTAGAAAGATAAACGTTGAGTGTTGGGAGATTGTGATGCCGTGGTCAGCGCCCAGGATGGAATAGGTGTTTTTGCTTTTAACAGTAAATTTTTGAATATTATTTACCACCAAAATAAACCATTACCTTTCCGCATATCCTTTCTAAATTTCTGTTTTCGTGCATTCTTACTAAAAAAGAAGCCAAAATTAGCAAAAATGCAAATTTAAAGATAAATTCGGAAAGGACATTGTGAAAGGTGGCAATGCATGTTCTTTTTTCTATCGCGCGCCCTCCCCATGCATAAGTGCAAGAGGAGGCGTAAGTGCGGAGGTGTCCACGTTACAGCGGCCCTGTAGGGGACGCTGCAAGCTGGAGGTGAGACAACTCCAAAAAGTTGACACGCGTTCTGGCAAAATTTTGTTTCCCCATATGGCATTTGAAGACATTTTTGAAACGTTTTGTGTTGTAAAGTGGCTGGGTAAGACAGACGGCACTTTGATGTACGGAGAAAAATAAGAACTTCTCAGTGAATGTTGTTAAACTCCCGGTTGCGTCTTTGTTCCCTCAGGGTACAGGAAGGCCTATTTTGGCATCTCTGCGTTGAATTTTTGGCTCTACTGGTACCAGGATAGTTCCGTCGTTTTGGACACTGGACGCTATTCGATTTTTGACAGGATGTTTTGAGGAAACATCAGTGGCGAGGTTTTTGAAGCCCGTGGAGAAAGTGGACCGTCATCCACGCTAAACAGATTGAAGTTTATGGGGATGATTCACTGGCCTGGTCTCATGCATTGAGTGGGTGCTTTTTGTTTCCGATCCGCTTTGCATCCGGCATGAGCAAGCAGTGCTTACACAATTTTGTTGACACAATTGTCAAAACAATGTTGGGTTGTTTATTTCGCAGACTCCATTTTTTTACGATTTGTTCGGGGGTTCATATCTGCGGGATCGCGCGCTTTCAGCCGCAGATCTTCTGGATTGCATTTAAACGGGGGACTTGTGGGAGTATCCTTTTGTGGCAATGGGAAATGCGTCTAATTCACATAAAAACAAACGATGGTCAAAGGGTTTGATTCAACACCCGAACGAATGCAGTCCGCAACCCCTTTTGCTTAAGGTATTTCCTGTTTCCTTTGGCGGTTTTTCCAGTCGGTAGTTTAAAGTAATAGCCGAGCACCGGAAGCATATTTTATTAATCTATGCGAATCTGGCGATATCCCGATTTGGCGGATGGGAAAATAAGCACACCAAAACTAACCTAACCCAATCTATCCATTTCTAACTTACCCAAACCTTACCTTGGGCCTACCCTAACCTAACGTGACATGGGATCAGATGGGAAATCAAATTCAATTACTCCCCCGGGTAGAACTCGATTATTAAATCGGCACTTTCCGTCTAACCCCATGTAAAAGTTCCGAATCACGAAAATTTCGAAAAACGCTTTGAACAAAGAAAATGGGATGTGGTGGGCAAGAATGGGTCAGCTAGTTTGTTAGGGTTGGTTAGTTTGGTTGGGTTGGATTGAAGGTTGGCTTTATTTTGCTTTGAAGCCGAATCGGGTTATTATGGTCTGATTCGAATGAATAAAAAAATAATACCGTGAACAACCGCAAACCAGACCGGAATCCGTGAATTATTTATCTGTCCAAGACAGAAGAGGTCACGCACATTGTTGGCCTTTTGAGCACGGTCTATACCCGGGCCATAGGAGATTTTTTCAAGCACAGAAACTGCGACCACATGTGGTCAGGAACGTTCCAATGATTCAACCTGTCACTGACTCGAAAACAAATGAAATCGCACCACCCCTTCGAAGCAAGTTCCGCGAAAGAGTGCGGTGATTCAATGGACAGTTTTTGGTTTTTAATTTGAACAATGAATTGCAACAATTATCTCAACCATTTAGGCCGGGGCTGGTTTGGGTATTCGGCATGGGGAAACTTTCACCATTTACAGGAACAATTTAGCCCGCGGATTTGAAATTTGGCCAGATGGATGCGGTCGCACACTTGGTCTGCGTGCACACAGTCAGAATCACAGCTTTTAGCAGTCCGATTCACACTTTTCACAGTCCGAATCACATTTATCACTCGTAAGTACCGTTTTCGCATTTTGACTCACCGTTTTCAAAGTCCAGAATCGCAGTTTTCGCAAAGTTTTATCACTGATAAAACTTTGCGAAAACTGCGATTCTGGACTGTATATTGCAGCGCATACCATACCGGTGTTGCATAAAATTTGGAATCCCGTTGAATTTGGAACTCCTCCCAATTTCAACGTAAAACCGCCGTGAAATTTGGAATCCCCCCTCCAAATTCAACGTGAAAAGCCCGTAGAATCTTGAACCCCACTGTGAAATAAGGAACCCCCGTCAAAATTCAACGTGAAATATGGAATACCCCTCAAAATAGCACGTCAATAATGGAATCCCCCTCAAAATTCAACGTTGAATCTGTAACCCTACTCACAATTCAACGTGAAATATGGAACCCCCTCAAAATTCAACGTGAAATATGGAACCCCCTCAAAATTCAACGTGAAATATGGAATCCCCTTCAAAATTCAACGTTGAATCTGGAACCCCACTCAAAATTCAACGTGAAATATGGAATCCCCCTCAAAATTCAACGTGAAATATGGAATCCCCCTCAAAATAGCACGTCAATAATGGAATCCCCTCAAAATTCAACGTTGAATCTGTAACCCCACTCAAAATTCAACGTGAAATATGGAACCCCCTCAAAATTCAACGTGAAATATGGAATCCCCTTCAAAATTCAACGTTGAATCTGGAACCCCACTCAAAATTCAACGTGAAATATGGAATCCCCCTCAAAATTCAACGTTGAATCTGGAATCCCCCTCAAAATTCAACGTTGAATCTGGAACCCCCCTCAAAATTCAACGTGAAATATGGAATCCCCCTCAAAATTCAACGTTGAATCTGGAATCCCCCTCAAAATTCAACGTGAAATATGGAATCCCCCTCAAAATTCAACGTGAAATATGGAATCCCCCTCAAAATTCAACGTTGAATCTGGAATCCCCTCGAAATTCAACGTTGAATCTGGAACCCCACTCAAAATTCAACGTGAAATATGGAATCCCCCTCAAAATTCAACGTGAAATATGGAATCCCCCTCAAAATTCAACGTTGAATCTGGAATCCCCCTCAAAATTCAACGTTGAATCTGGAACCCCACTCAAAATTGAACGTGAAATATGGAATCCCCCTCAAAATTCAACGTTGAATGTGGAACCCCCTCAAAATTCAACGTGAAATATGGAATCCCACTCAAAATTCAAAATTGAATCTAGATCCCCACTCAAAATTCAACGTGAAATCTGGAACCCTCTTAAAATTCAACATTAAATCTGGAACCCCCCTGAAAATTCAACGTGAAATATGGAACCCTCCCTCAAAATTCAACGTTGAATCTGGAATCCCCTCAAAATTCAAAGTTGAATCTGGAACCCCAACATGGGATCTCCCTCAAAATTCAACGTTGAATCTGGAACCCCAAAAAAATCTCCCTCACCAGTCAACGTTGAATCTGGAACCTCACTCGAAATTCGACGTGAAATCTGGACGCCTCTGAAAATTCAACGTGAAATATGGAATCCCCCTCAAAATTCAACGTGAAATACAACGGTTGCATCGAGAGACACACAAGGGTATGCAAGTTGTTCAAAATCAGCATCTCCAGAATGCAAAAATCAGCAACGTTGGTCATCATAATTCCTGATCATAAAATGATCACTTTGAATATTCCCCGTGGCACAGACAGAATATCAGTTAGGGTGGTGAAATTCTTCCCCAACTATTCCGCTGTTGACTGGCCATCTGTTAACAAACTTTTACTGACAAATCCTTAATTTCACTCAAATTTTATAAACAGCAGATCTAGAGATGAGATGATGAGAATGGGAGACAGTCAAAACACACTGTGTGATTCATAATTCAATCCCCAATTGAAAGGTAATATGCAGCGTGAAGTACCCCTGGGTTAATTTTAAACTTAGCAACTTTGCTCCAACGCAAGCGACGTGCTCACTCCAGATTCAAACGCTCTGGCCTCCTGATTCACTTTGATCAATATGACAGTCTTCGAATGCAATGTTCCGACTTAAATTCAGCCTGTTTTTACACGTTTATAAATAGCACCCTTGGATGGCAAATACTGCCGTAAATATTGGAAGTATCTGAGGTCCCTAAAGCGTGTAACAGCGCTCCACATCACTTGTCAATTAATGGAAACTTGATCACCGGCGCATGTGATGTTGCCGCAGCTTTAAATGACCATTTCACTGGCTTTTCACCCCGAAATCAAGTATGTGACACACCAATTCCTGCGAGCATCCAAAATGAGTTATTATCGTCAAATACTGTCACAAATGACCTGGTGACAGCCGACAGGACACAAACACACACAAAGATATCAGGACCAGTTATGGCCTCGCATCAAGCATAAAAAAGCGCAAACAAAACACTAATCAACATTTGCAGAAAACGTCGGAAAACTCAAGTCAGAGGTGCGACGCCGAGGGAAATGCGAGCATGGGAGATGAATTTTGAGGTCGAGGGGAGACCATTCCAGTCCCTGATGGTTTTAGGAAAAATGAATTGAAGATCACATAAGTTTTAAAAATTGGAGCTGAAACAGCAAGGCCATTGTCTGTTCGACGTTTACTGGGTTTGATAGAATAACAGTTCGGCAAACTAAAGTTAAGGGACTTGGAAATAATGCCACAAAACAGGTTTAACCTGTGCACCTTCCGTATAGTTGCCAATGGATCAAGGTTCAAATCATGCAAAAGTTTGGTTACGCTGACATCACGTGAGTAGCAACCTGTTATCATACGAGCCGCTCTTCTCTGCGCAACCTGGAGTTTGGAAATAAGCTCCTGACTTGCTGGATCCCAGACTGCTCCAGCATATTCAAGGATTGGTAAAACAAGGGACAAATAAGCTTTTAGCCTCTTGGGAGGAATAACGCATGGTAAAACAACTTTGAGTTTAAATCTGCACATTGCGCACTAAGATTTGCATAAACGACGCCGTCAGATTGCAAGCCACTGCGCTTGAGTTTAGAGTGGGCACGTCTTTTCTTTTGAAACAGCTTGTTTAACTTAAAGTTGAACCAGGGATATTTCGGGCTAACTTTAACATCGGAGTTTAATTTCGGAGTTCTGCGAGTACGAACCCCTGTTACCAGTTATTTCAGCTCCAGGGATCGCAAAACTCAATGCCAAACTAGCCTGTTATACTCGCCTCCTTAAGGAGTTGTTCCCGTCTTTAAGTAAAATTCTATCGCTTTTCTTCACACGAATCTTAATGTTTGAGACTTTTCCCTCTGAATGGAAAAACGCTGTTGTGGTACCAATTAAAAAAGAAAGACGCACACCACCCTGAAAATTACCGTCCTATCTCACTTATATGCATTTGTTCCTTCCTCACTGAAAAGGATATCCTTCACCCGAATCAGTTCGGTTTCCGTGAAAACTTGTCCTACGAAACTCAGGTTCTCTTACTTGTCGACGAAATTTCCAGTCATTGGACTTCCAACCCATGCCATTTTCATTGATCTGAAGAAGGCCTTTGACTTTTTTCCCCATGACAAATTGGTGCTTAAGATGAAAAACTTGGACTTCCCTGCCTTCATTCTGAATTTGGTGGCCAGTTTTTTGCATAATCGAACCCAACTTGTTTCTGTCCAAAGCGAACTGTCCCCCGAAGCATTCGTCCATTCAGATGTACCACAAGGTAGTGTCATTGGCCCCTTGCTTTTTCTTATCATTATTAACGATATTTACTCGGGTCTTTCTTCTTGTGTCAGGATGTTTATATACGGAGCCATTCTGAATACCCGGGCCATGGGCGAATTTTTTAGACTTTTGAAAGCACGGCGCAATGTAATTCCCCATTTCTCATGCACCGCAAAACACATTACATGAAGGAATGCAATTAACGGCGCTTACTAAATGGGGAATTACATTGCCCCGTGCTTCAAAAGTCTGACCAAAATCTCCTATGGCCCGAGTATTCAGAATGGCTCAGTATTTACACTAGCATGGGGATGAACTACCGAGCATCATGCGCATTCCATATTTCTTTGGAGTATCGTGCAATTCGTCCCCGATTCATTTCGTTTCCGTTGAATTCGTCCCCGATTTTTCGTCCCCGTGCAATTCGATCGTCCTGATCAAATCGTTCCCGATCGAATTTTCCCCAAATCAAATCGTCCCCGATCAAATCGAATTGACAAGACCAACAAAGAGGATCAACAAATTCCTATATCGCAAAAACCGTTAACACAATAGTCGAAAACCATGTCCGTGAAGTTGGCCCCTCACTGCAGCCCTCACGCCAAAGGAATCTTTACAATCATTTGCGCCCAATTTTCAGCGTTAGCGCCCATACCGTTTCGGAGATATACAGCACTTTCAGTGGGGGCCAACTTCACGATATGGGCGCTAACGCTGAACATTGGTCGCTAAAGGGGGCTAACGGGTATATAACCGTACGCAAAGGTTGGTTCCTATTACTTGAAAAATAAGTTAGTGCTTGCATGCAGTCAATGTGCATGTTTAGATGGTTATAAGTTTCGGTTAAGGGCTATTTTATTGAACTTATTTTCCAAGTACAATTCATCAGCTAAAACCAGGATCGTCAATGTAATCCCTGCTGATGATGCTATTTTACCACTAAAGAAGGATGATTAGATTTTGGGGACGATTTGATTCGGGACTATGCGATTCCCGGACGATTTCATCGGTGACTATATGATCACGGACGATTTGTTCAGGGACGATTTGATCGGGGATGAAAAGGACGTCACCATTTCTATGACACTTGGAATCCATGGAAAAGTCATGGAAAAAGCTTGATATATCATGGTTATTCCATGGCAACCATTGCCCAGAGGGGTTCCCATGCTTTTCTCATGACTTCCCATGGAAAACGCATGATTGATCCATGGTCCAGTGGTGTTCCCATGCTCTTCCCATGACTTCTCATGGAAAAAGCATGACTGATCCATGCTTATTCAATGACAGCCAAATATCCATCGTTTTTCCATGCTTTCCCCATGAGAGTCATGGAAAAGTCATGGGAAAATCATGATCTTTTCCGTAAGGGTATAGTGTAGTATTGACTGTTCTTGCATGGTGTACGCTGTTGTAAATTGCTAAATGATGTGTGATTGCCTCTGTCTTCAATGACTACTATGGAAAGGAGGCCGATAGATTCGTGTTGCTTGATAACTGGCTGCACATATACCTACGCTTATTTTTATGAACCTCTGCGCCAAACTCATTGATTTTTCGCGGCGATGGATTTGTTATGGCAAAACCATGGGATTGCCATGGTGCACACCATGGGATTGCCATGGTGCACCCCATGGGATTCCCATTGCAATCCCATGGGAACCCCATGGGACGATCCCATGGGGTTCCCATGGGACGATCCCATGGGGTTCCCATGGGACGATCCCATGGTGTTCCCATGGGATTCCCATGTTTTTTTCACCATGGGAATCCCATGGTTATTTACGAAAGGGGAGTAGCTCCTTAAAAATATTAACCCAAAAAAGCCATGGGTTCCGATGGATTGCTAGGTCGCTTACTCAAAGAGCTTGCCCCCGCACTGAGTATCATTTTAACTTCCTTCTTCTCGCAAATTACGCAAAGTGGTGAGCTGCCTCACGATTGGAAAAAAGCTCTGGTGGTCCCCATTGAGAAAAAAGGTTTGCAATCAAATAGACCCGAGAGTTATCGACAAATTTCCCTCACTTGCATGTGCTCTAAAATCTTCGAGCAAATTTTGACTACCT